>CM054126.1:69563436-69853388 GCA_028751855.1 Ambrosia trifida | reverse complement strand
TAAAATCATACATTCATATTCTATTTGTTGGACTCGAATTCGAATTTTTGATGGTCGAATTAAATTCTTGATAATTGAATCAAAATAAGTTAGAATTTCAAAAATTTTGAACCCGATTCAAATTATAAACACTCCTGGCATGTTCACCACATTTTTATTGTTCCCCAATAAACTTCTCCCTACCGGTTAACATACCAATTGTTTTTATGTATCTATTATTAATTTGTTAATCTCAATAAAGTTAACCAACATCAGTTGGGTACGGCCATGTAAACGAATTTTACATGTTATTTTGTTGTTTGACCAAACCTTCTTTCACTCTAACTCAATTGTGTAATTGTGTTGAGACATAAGAATCTCATACATGAAAATGAGAGTTAACGGTTAATCTACATCAATCAGTTAGGTACGACCATGTAAACAATAAAAAATATAGTTGTATCTAGGGCTGTAAACAAATCAAACGTTCGGTGAATAGTTCGTAAACCGTTCGGCGGGAAGTTTGTTTGTGTCCGTTTGTTTAATAAATGAACGAACATGAACAAAAAATTCCGTTTGATTAACTAAACAAACAAACACGAACAAATGTCTCGTTCGTTCGATTGCGTTCGTGAACGTTCGGCAATGTGTTTGTTTACGTTCGTTTATTTATATCCGTTCACGTATGTTTGCTTATGTTCGATCACTAGTTAAAACTTATGATAATTATGAACTTTTGAGTTAGGAATATCATGTATTCATGCCTATGCCTAAGTAATTTTAGATAATTATGACTAAGTTAGTACAATTTGACTTATCGACATTGTTTAGTAGATGTACTTTGTCTAACAGTTAATATTAACAATGTTTTTTTAGTTAGTCATATTAAATGTTTGTTTTTGTTGTTTTGTTCAAGACCCGTATTCACGAACAGTTCGCAAATAACTGAATTTCTTAACAAACAAACACAAACATAGAATTATGTTCGTTAGTGTGTTCGTGAACGGTTCGTTTGTCCAAGAAACCTTAACAAACAAACACAAACAAAGCTTTGTTCGTGATCGTTTGGTTCGTTTACAGCCCTAGTTGTATTCCCTAAAAGTAATATAAAGTGCGATTATTTCGACAATGATCACATGGCCATGTGGACTAAAAACAGATATTTCGTACAAAAGCTCACAACTAATTGCATGGGTTCAGCTAGTCATGTCCTTATCTAGTGAACACTTGGTATGAATCTGCCCATCTTAAAAAAGCTCTCATCTTCTATCTTCTATCTTCTATAAGTGTCAAGAACTTGTGGTTTAGGGGAAATGATAATAAAGGATGACGTGTAAGAAGATTAATCTTGTATTCAAGATTTTTGTTTATTATCCAAAAAATAATTTCTAACTCGTTAAGCTTCCATTTTCACTTTCTATCAAAGAACTAAAAATTGAATAACAATATATATATATATATATATATATATATATATATATATATATATATATATATATATTCAGTCTTTCATTTGATTAAGCATAAAAAGTTGTTTTCATATATGAAAAATTAAATCTATGTAGGCAGTGGAGGATATTCCGAATTTTTTTTGTTAGGCGACACAAATTGGATAGGTTGAAACTAGACGGTTCAAAACAAATCGAGCCAAAACAGGACGAGCAAAACCAGCATATAATTATCCATTTAATCATTTGTAGAACTATTCATACTTGCAAATACAAGGTGAGGTGTAATTAAAATTTGTCGCTAAAAAAAGGTTATTTAAAATTCAAACTAAACTAAGCGGTCTAATTTATAACTTATTTGAACTAAAAGTGACTTATTATGATGAAGTTAGTGTACAAAGCTCATATTTTGTGAGAAGGATTAAGAATTAATATTTAAGCATCATTTTTTGGAATTAGTCATGATATATTTGATTGTTTTGATTAGAAAAACACCAAACATAACAATTAAAAATACAAAGCTATATATTCTAATCTTAAAACTTAAAACATGATGCCAAGAAAGTTAAGCAGATTAGTTTAAGTGTTAAGCAATGTGTTTTAGTTGTGTTTTAAATTGTTGTATTTGGTATTTAACAACCCAAAACATCATGCCTAAATTCAAAACACGATCTCTACAAACCGATTGTTAATCATTCTTATACTTCTCACAAAATATATATAGTCTTTGTACAGAACCTAAATCTATAATAATATACACACACCTCGCAAGATTTTTTTTTTTTTTTTTTTTTTATCATATAGGGTATAAACGAAGTTGTATAGATGTATATCTTAATAAATTTAAAAAACATTCTTAAATGTTCTTATAATTTACATAAGACAACAACTTACTCTTTAATTTCATTAATCTATTATAATATCTATTTTAATCACTACATGCATTACAAGATGGATAAAGGACTTCTAATCTTTAAAGTTTTATAAAAAAAATATATCTATTTCCCAATATTTTATTTATACAAAGTTTTATCTTTAAATTATTTATAACATAGCTTCATAGATATATCTTTACTTCTATAATACGATCGTGGCAAACGAAAATCATATTCCAACCAAGTATAGAGATACAATTGATTCAGCATAAGTATTTCATACACAATGGGATGCTACATACAAATTCTTAGGCTAAATTGTATGGTTCCCATTCCACCATCTCCACGACTCCACCATCGTTAATTAAGCGCCACATCACCTTCTATTAATTTTTCCTCATTTAAGGGTATGGTTTCCCTTTCTTCCATCTTCCTCTCTCATTTTTTTTTTAAATTTTCAGTCATTTTATATACATTAATTTTATCAAACTATAAAATAAAAAAAATGTTTTTATTATTTAAATAAAAAATTAAAAAAATAAAAAGTGAATAATAAAAAAAATGAATAATGAATAAAGGACATTAAGAACTAATCCATAACGACCGAGTCGTCAAAATCGGGTTGTCGAACTAGACCCTCACACCAACATGGAACAACTTTTACCATTTGCCACAACGGAATGTGGTTGATTATATGACCCTTTTTCGTTTGGTACACGTGAAGGGCCGCGTTCATAGCCTCATATTTGTTACTGGATCTTGGCGATTCACGGTGCGTAAGGATAGGTGCTCAAATACCGTAACACATCAGTTCACTAGCTTCCATTTCGAAATGAGTGCGTGTTTGTTGCGATGAGTTTCACCCATTTGTTGACGGAATTCGTTAAAAAAATCACTCCACCATGACTGTTTTGTGTCAACCCGAGGAGGGGTTGCGGATTATTCACCCAACCTGTGACCCAAGCGAATTCTTCGTCGTCGGTCCATACTCGTCTTGTCATTTGAGAAAGAACAAATAATTCTTTTTTAAAATTTTAATAGTTTGAGATTGTGTGAGATGGTGAAGTGAATAAAAAATGTAAAAGATTTATGGATTTAAATAGGTAAATTAGGATTTTTTTTTTTTTTAATTCGAACGTTCCAACAGTCTAAAAAGCGATTACATCACACATGTCTCGTTGAGGAGGAGGGATTCCCCTGTTGCCACTGACAAGGGAGGGGGCGGTGTTTGCCGACGTGGCCTAATGCTACACTCCCTCTTCGCTAAATGTCTCAAAAGTCACGTTAAATGTACAATTCCAATTATCAATCAAAGGTCATGCAACATACAAAATCCGAATCCTACATAGACAAGATTACAAAAATAAGTGGAGAAACATGGATATCTTCAGGAACCAATAACTTGAGGTTCCGAGATACTTTCAAATAATTGTTTATTTGTTTTGTTTAAGGATGTTGCCTCATAGCTTTGTCTTTATTAAAACAAGTAATAATTGACGATAGGAATGGAACACAGACTGTGGAGTAGACCATAATGCTAAAAGGTATTTAAATTTAAATATTTAATAAAGTAATATACCATACAATAAATTATTGCATGGGTTTTTATAAAACTAGTGAGGTGCCCGTGCGTTGCGGCGGGGTGACATATATTGAAGCACATAGTGTCGGAAACCTACGCAATGCAGCGGTGACGATAATGTAGTACCCGATACTCATTTTGTGCTAGTTTACAACCCTCTCATGGTATATTATATTGTATATATATTGGTAATCTAAATCAAGAGGTGTGTATATCAAAAATATACTTTGATACTAACAAACCGGTTATCAAACCCATTAACACGAAAGAGTATATACATGAAACTGAACTTTTTCCTTTAAGTGGTTCTACATGAAACCAACCATCCAAAACAAAAAGAGAACCTGATCCAGTAAATTATTAACAACATTTTAAGCTAGTTGCACGAACTCACAAAAATAATACATTTTTCTTATGTGGTTAAATGAAGAAACCCTTTTGGCAAATTTCGTGTCTATAAATCTTTAACTTCATAAAGAAAGTAAAACTCATTTTCCGTAAACTCCATGCAATTTTCTCTGTCTCTAGTTGGGTTAGTAACACCATGCTTCCAAAAGATACGTAAACAACTGAGTTTGAATACTTGGTTTTAAACCATTTGGTGCAGTGATCATCAAATGGTCTCCATTGACTTGCACCACAACCTTTGTGATTCGCTTTCCTTAAGCACATTAATGTAAACATCATTACCATTTGAAATGGGTTATTTGTATAATGATTTGAAAACGGGTTAAGTCACGCATTCGTGTCCTTTTTTATGAACATGTAGTGCATGAAATATGATTACAAAAGGTATTTGTTACAACAATAATCTTCTTTTTTTTTTTAACTAAGCAGCATAGGTATTAGATATACACTTTGGACAACTTTTAACCCATTTAACAATTTTAATCTTTTTTTAGGTAAATATTTCTGTCGCGCCAAGTGACCATTTAAAGATAAACCATAACTTAAATCAACTTACTCAAATGTATATCGTTAAAAAAACAATACTTTTTTTCTTAGTTTAGATATTCATTCTTTTCACAAAACTTTAAATTTGGGGTATTTAGAAAAGCTCGGGGCAAAGAGTATTACAACTAAAGTGTAATAAGTAAAAATAACATAAACTTTCATTTGACTTGATTCATAAGGTTTTCGAAATCACATATGAGCAAAAAATAATTAAAATTCATACCTTATTAGGGTTCACAAAGTAGTCGTACAACCTATTTTCTTCCCATAAAACTGTCTTGTTCCTGGTACAGTGACCACATAAAAAAAACTTGTAACTAACACGGTTAAGGCCTTATCTTATAATAAATCAATAACAAGTGCATAAAACTTGTAAACTTCTCACTCTCACCAGAAAGTTTCGTCTTTTTGCAAGATCCGAATCCCAAACACGGTCATACATGTCATCCAGGTACCCATTATAACATGTACAAGAAGAACATTCTTCATGAGAATTATGTGCAAATCCTCCCTTTCAAAACTTCAATATCCATGAACCAAGTAAAGCAATAAACCTTGATCGATGAAAACATATGTACCACTAAGTTATATGAGTGAAATTTAAATAAAACAAGTAAAAAACTATATGAATTACAATAAATTAAAGATTAAGAAAAAAAACTTTTTTTTTAGTGAATAAATTATAATCATTTATTGTAAAATCAAAAACATACCTGATTGATTGATTACACTTTATATAGAGAACAAACTTTTATTAAAGGAAAAAACAGAGAGTAAGGATCAATGGAGTACCAAATGTTATTGCTTTACTTGGTTTATACAATGATATATTTGCTTGAGTTAAAAGCAATAATGAGTGGTTTAATTGAAATAATTGAGAGCTAGAAGCAATTAAAGGGTGGTGACTCTTTGGCTTTCATATGATTTTTGTAACTCTTAAGACTTTTGGATTTCTTTCTTATTCATTAATAATTAGTTAGATTTACATCAAACTCTAAAGTTTAACTCTATTACATAATTAACTTAAATATTTATTTAGAATGACAATTTTACCCTTTTACTAACTTCATTAAGTTGTTGTACCATAAGATGTAGTATTTACTTAAATTTTGTTGGTATCCATCCCTCCCTCATGCTTTATAATATAGTATAGATATAGATAATATATTATATCATTTTTTTGTTTCTTTTACATCATAAGTAAAATTTAAGATATGAGAATTATAACGTTCCCTTTATTTTTACTCTCATATCCTAACAAACATATAGCAACCTTTTACTTTAAAAAAAAAGAAAAAAAAAAGACAGTTTTTCGTTCATTCTAGTATAGGCGAAGACTTTACAAATAAATAAAAACCTCTTGGTTTTTAAAGTTCAATGCTCATTTTCAAAATAACACAATTTTGTAACACAGAACCCTAGGAATGTATGTCATATGGTTTTGCATCCATATAAACCTTGTGGAGCTTTGTTGATAGCATCCTTAGGTGCTGTTTGTTTTTTCTACAGGAAAAGGTCTGCAGTCTGCGGACCACATCTGCAGACATCTGCAGGAGAAGAGGTGGACCAAAGGTCTGCAGTCTGCAAGAAGAAGACTGTTTGTTTGTTAACGTCTGCAGGCTGCTGAAATAAACTTAAATCTAAATAAACTGAGTTTTTACAGCAGTCTGGTGGTAGACGGTGGTGGTGGTGGGTGGTGGTGGTGGTGGGTGGTGATGGACGGTGGTGGACGGTGGTGGGTAGTGGTGGTGGTGGTGGTGGTGGGTGGACGGTGGTAGGTGGTGGTAGTGGTGGTGGACCGTGGTGGGCGGTGGTGGTAGTGGTGGTGGACCGTGGTGGGTGGTGGTGGACCGTGGTGGTGGTGGGTGATGGTGGTGGTGGGTGGTGGTAGTGGTGGTGGACCGTGGTGGGTGGTGGTGGTGGACCGTGGTGGTGAACGGTGGTGGTGGACGATGCTAGGTGGTGGTGGGTGGGTGACGGTGGTGGTGGTAGTGGGTGGTGGTGGATGGTGGTGGGTGGTGGTGGGTGGACGGTGGTGATGATGGACGGTGGTGGTGGTGGACGGTGGTGGGTGGTGGTGGTGGACCGTGATGGTGATGGACGGTGGTGGTGGTGAACGGTGGTGGTGGACGATGCTAGGTGGTGGTGGTGGGTGGGTGACGGTGGTGGACAGTGGTGGTGGTGGTGGACGATGCTAGGTGGTGGTGGTGGGTGGGTGACGGTGGTGGACAGTGGTGGTGGTGGTGGTAGTAGGTGGTGGTGGTGGTGGTGGTAGTAGGTGGTGGTGGTGGTGGTGGGTGAGGAGAAGAGAAGAGGAGAAGACCTTTGAAAACCTTAGAAGACTTTGGTCCAAGTCTGCACCAAGAAGAGGTCAGGAAGAGCTTTTGGAGTGAAATGTCTTCCGAAAAACAAACAGTCTGTCCGTCCCAAACGTCTGCCCGCGTCTGCGCGGCGCAGACAAAAGAGGTCAGAAGTGCTTCTGGGAGAAAAACAAACACCACCTTAATCTCTATTCTATATTAGTTGTATCCTTAATCTCTATTCTATATTAGTTATATCATCTTTCTTCTTACCAATTCACCTCAAGCACTCAAACACAATGTCCAATAGAATCATGCCAACTTAAGAGCATGTTTAAATAAATTTATTTAAGTTTAAAAGGACTTTTAGTTAAAAAGACTTATTAACTTGTGACTTTTTAAAAATAAGTTTTTTAAAAAAGTGTTTGGATTAGCTTATGTGGTGGAGAAAGCCAATAAGTCAATAAGTTATTTTGTAAAAGGTGTTTGGTTTAGCTTATGTTGTGTATAAGAATATAAGGAGTGCATGTGCGTAAATATTTACTAATAAGTTATAAGAAGTTTTGATAAGTTACAAATCCTTACTTTTCTAAAACAAGTTATCAATGACCAAATGAAAAGTTAAAACAATATAAGAACTTTTGGTTTACTAAACACTTACTTTCAATTTATTAACTTATTGAATAAGTTACCAATCATTCAGAGGTGAAAAAATAAAGAGCCAAACATGTTCTAAAACTCCCCTAAGTACTTAAAGTACTATTTTTTAGAGCACACCATACCTATGTACTCACTACAATCTTTTCTTTTAAAATATATATTAAAAACATTTGAATAAAGAAAACCCTATTTCATTAATTTTAAAAACAAAATACATAATTTAAATAATTAAACTACATAATTAAAATAAAATTTCTATGCATTGGTTCTCCATCTTTGATGGTTTATTGAATTTGCCACGCCAAGTATGATTAAATGTCTGAGTTGCATAACGCCTTTGGTACTTAAGATGGGTCACCGCAATCACTTGCTTCTCCATTATGTTGTCACTGCCATTCATCACCTCGTTGTAGACTTGGTTAAAGCTGCAAGCCTCGGCATTGATTTCCTAAAACTCCGAATGAATTTTATTTAACTTTTGATCGGTTTCATCCAAATGTTGATGGATTTTTTCAAAGGCAACGGTCCAAAACGACATGGGTGTTCACCGCTACGTGTCCCCAGTGACACTAACCTAAGCCGTAGTTAGGTGTGTTAAAAATATCTAAATCCGAACAATCTGATATTCCCAAAAATTTTGAATATCTGAAATTTTCAGATTGTGAGTTATACAAATTTTAGGATATTTCAGATCTCTGAAAATTTATATTTTGTTTTTTATCGGATATCCGAAATATCCTAACAAACATATTCGAAAACTTAGATTCGGATATTAAAAAATATTCGAATATCATGTTGCGAATAAATAAAAAATAAAATATTGGACATTTGGATATCCCAAAGTTCAAATACTGTAACACCCCACCCGATGGCAGAATCATCGAGGTGTCACGTGGTGACGATTGTTCAAAAGCTCATGATACTAAAATGTAAATATTTTATTTGAATTAGAATTATCCCAAAGGGTTAACCTAAAGGATTAATTTGTAAGAGAGTAAATCTTAAGGTCTAAGGTATCAAAGATTGGGCACTTAAGGTTTTATAGACTAGAATTGGGATTTTTAGGGTTTTTGACTTGAACTATGTTGGGTCTGCTGACCTGGAGAAGAACAGATGATTGAAAAGCCAAAACATGCTAACAGTTGATCCACACAATAAACAGTCCTTACAACATACTTCTCCCAAAAGACTGCTGACTCTAACAACTGTTCCATCCAAACAACTGCTATGACAACTGCTGATACAAAGGACTGCTGAATAAACACTGATGAAGAACAACTGCTGACCAAAGGTCTGATGAAGAACAACTGCTGATCCAAGTACTGAAGACTAAAGCACTGCTGGAGCCAACATCACTTAGGCTCCGGCAGAGGATACAAGACCATCAGAGTTTTCCTACAACACTAGTTTACCTTCAGTGTTTTCAATGTAACAGTAGTTTGTAATAGGCAGATGTTTTATGTTTGTTATTCTGTTAGAGGTCACTGTCTTAGGTGACGTAAGCCTAGGTCATCAGTGGTTTAGGTTTGTCTATAAATAGAACAGTGCTCGTACTGTTCTATGGCATCACACACACAAACATTCTCTCAGACAAACAATCACTGTGTGATCAGGCTGAGGGGGAGTACTTGTATGATTGTAATCTTTTAGATAAATGAAAGCATTCGATCAGAAAACAATTAATAGTTTATCATTCCGCTGCACTTTTCATCTATATTCATATCACTCTTATCATTCTTAGTTAAATATAATCAAAACAATCAAACTCAGATCCTATCAATTGGTATCAGAGCTTGGTCAATTAAATTCGATCTAACAAATCAATTTAATATAAACAAATCAGCTCACAATTATTGATATCGTTTGTCTGTTGGATTGAAAACAGAGTAATAGTTTAATTTCGTTTCAACCGTTTTTAAACAGACTTTGTTTTTTGAAAAATCAGAGAATGGCTTCAATCAATCACGATCCACATAACACTGGCACGAACAACAAGCCACTGATGCTTGTCAGATCTGAATACAATATCTGGCAACGTCGGATGAGCCATGTTCTAGCTCAACAGAACACTGGGTGTTGGAAGTCGGTTATCTTCGGACCACATGTTCCGATGGTGCCGAGTACTGAAGATCCCAAGGTTCAAGAGCCAAAGAAACTCGAAAACTACTCCGACCAGGATTTTCAGAAAATTGAGTTAGATGCTAAGGCCTTCAGTATTGTGGCCATGGCTCTACCCAATGATATATATGTTGGGTTGTTACACTGTAACAGTGCAAAGGAGTTGTGGGATGCATTGAAAGAACAATTTGGTGGGACTGAGGAGGTTATTGAAAACAATCGTGAAATACTTAACCAACAATATGAAACATTCAGTCATGTCAAAGGAGAGTCATTAACTCAACAATTTGAGAGGTTTAATTGTTTAATTAGTGAACTAAAACTGGTTGGTCTTACTTACCCTCATTCAACCCTGAACCATAGGTTTTTAAGATCATTACCAGACAAATGGGACACTATTGCTATTGTGATGAGAAACTCGATTGGATTTAAGGACCTATCACTGACCCAGCTTCATGGTAAGCTCTTGACCTATGAGAGAGAGCTTAACCAGAAAAAGAAGCTCCAGGACTCTGGAAAAGTGTCTGATGATTATGTATTTGGGAATACAGCACTTTTGGGTCATGATGAGGTGCCTGGGAATACTAAGGATCAGAGTTATGATCATTTTATTGACATAACTTCAGGTTTTAACTCAGGTTTTAACTCTGATTCTTATTCACCAAACTATGCTTTCACAGCAAGTGGTGGTGATATCCAGGCATCTGATAACATATCCTTTGAGTATGACGACCTGAAATACTTTGACCCTGATGATTTGGAAGAAATGGACATTATGCACCAATTGGCCCTTCTCAGTGTAAGAACTAACAATTTTTACAAGAAAACTGGGAGAAGGTTTCCAGGGTTAACTGGCAGATCAAAGGTTGGGTTGGATAAATCAAAGATAAAGTGTTACAAATGTCATAGACTTGGTCATTTTGCTAGGGAATGTAGGAGTCAACATGGTACACCTATAATCACCTATCCAAATCAAAGACCTCAGACCAACACTTATCAAAATTCCTATAATACCCCTGGACCAAATGTGCAAAACACTGCTCATTTTGCACAGTCCTCAAACACTGTTCCTGTCCAGTATGTCCAAACCACTGTTCCTCAGATCCACTATGTGCAAACACCTGTTGCTCAAGCACCTGTGCAAACGACTGTTGCTTCATCCTCTGCTCCTGCAGAGACCAGTCAACAGAGCTTCTTTACACAAGGCTTTGTTGATTGGAGCAGTCTACCAGATGAGTTGACAGATGAAAATTTTGCATTAGTTGCCAAAGCTGAAAATGAACCAGAAAATTTTTGTTTCATGGCTATGGTTGATGAGGTTGAATCTGAGGAGGTGGTGACTGAATCTGATGTTGTGACTAATGATGTTGTTGATGAAGTTGTTACAGGTGAAAAACCTGAAGAAGAGGTTGTGAATCTCTCAGATCCCTGGGGTGCATCTGATGATTGTGAGTGCAAGTGTGATTGTGCATTGATGGCTACTGCTAAGGTATCTCCTCAAATTCTTAAGGATTTGTGTTCTGACAGATGTGTAATAGCATTTGCTAACATCAAAGAGGTGAATGAAAACCTTAGAAAGAAAATTTTAGATGATGAAGTTAAATTTGAGAAACTTTCAAAAGATTTAAAAACAAGTTTAACTGAAAAGGAATCTGAAATAAGCAGTTTAAAACATGAAGCAACCATAACCAAAGACCAGCTCCAAACTATGATAGCAAAATATCAGAGTTGTAAAAGTGAGCTTGAGTCCACCCAAGTTGAATGTGAGAAATGGGTGGAATCATGTAGAGGATTTGAGATGCTACTCAACAAACAAACCAAAAGTCATGTGAAGTTTGGTTTTGGTTTTGAAACCACTGCTCCAGCTTTTGAAAACATTGACAAAAGGGGTCAAAAGTCTGTTGAGATAGTTCCAACAAACCTGCAGGGTCAAGAGATTAAAATCACTGAACCAAATGGTAAGAAAATTGTTCTTGAAAAACCAGAAGGTTCCTCATCATTCACTGAACTTGAAAAGTATGAATTTAAACCTACCTGGTCTGATGAGTGTGATACTCTTGAGAATTTTAAACCTGTTGATTTTAAAACACCTGAAGGAAAGACAGCTCCTCAGGCAAAAGTCATTCCCTTGAAAAACCTTCCAACAGATGCTCAAACATCTGCTGAAAAGAAGTCTGAAAAAGGGAAGAAGAAAGAAAAGACTGTCCACTTGTTCTGTGATTTCTGTGAAAAGAAGAATCATGTCACTAAAAACTGTTTTCTTCTAAAAGCATATGACATTAACAAAGGAACAAGTGTATGTGATTCCAAAGCCACATGTTCAATATGTGGGAAAAAGAATCACAAGACCAAAGAGTGCTTGTATCTCAAAAATTTTGATGTAAAAATACAAGAATACAAAGCTAAAACTCTTGCAAATCCTGTGGTTAGTACTTCAAAAGGAAAGCCCAAACAGACTTTCACCCCTGTCCAAACATCTGTTACTAAAAGTCTTGAAACATCTGCTTCTAGGGATGTCCAAGTAACAGATGCTCCACCCACAAGCAAATACCCAAGAGGATATGGACAACCACCATGTCATAGTGTGCCACATGATTATGAGGAGCCAAAAAGACCATCTAAACCAAGAGTGAACAGAAACCCCTATGGGTATTATCATTTGTCTGGAAGTGATCAAACAACTGTTGCCCCAAGTGTTGACATTCAAGCACTGGCAAATGGTCAGCAACAATTGTTGAACTTAATTCAAAAATTAGTTCAAACCACTAATCATCTTCCAAAGCTTGAGTCTGAAAAGTCTAAGGACCCATCCAAAGCCAACTTGGCTTTGGACACTCACCAAAACTAATCCATTACTGATATGCAGGGAGCTTCTGCTTGTTTTGATAGTCTTTGGTATGTAGATAGTGGAGGCTCCAGGCACATGACAGGATGTAGAGCCCTTCTTCTGGACTTCTTGGCTCATGGAGGGGGTGATATATCCTTTGGTAATGATTTAAAAGGTAAGGTGTTGGGGTCAGGGACTGTACAAGCTGGGAAACTCAAGTTTGAAAATGTCAATCTTATTGATAATCTCAAGTTTAATCTTCTGAGTGTTTCACAAATGAGTGACAAAGGTTATGGCTCATTCTTCACAAAGAAAACTTGCAAGATTATTGGGCCAGAAGTGGTGAAAAAGATTGATACCATCATTGCTGAGAGCAAAGCACAACTTGTTGCTCATAGAAGTGGCAATGTGTATGTTGTTGATATGTTAAAGGACAATCCTATGGCAAATGTCTGTTTGTTTTCTGCTGCCTCCACAAAGGAGACAGAATTGTAGCATAGGAGATTGGGTCACACCAACCTTAACACTATCAACACACTCTCCAAACAAAGCCTTGTCAGAGGTTTACCATCAAAAGAATTCAAATGTGATGAGTATTGTGTTTCTTGTTTAAAAGGGAAACAACATAAAAGCTCTTACAAATCCATTGATGAGTCCAAAACCAGTCAATGTCTACAATTGTTGCACATGGACTTGTTTGGCCCTGTTAAAATCACGAGTCTAAGAAGAAAAAGATTTTGTATTGTCATAGTTGATGATTTTTCTAGGTTTACATGGACTTACTTTTTACATTCTAAGGATGAGACTGCAGGTATATTGAAGGACTTTGTCACCAAAGTTGAAAAACAATATGACTTGCCAGTAAAAGTCTTCAGGAGTGACAATGGAACAGAGTTTAAAAATAAGGAGTTGGATGATTTCTGTGTGTCAAAAGGGATTGTGAGGCAGTACAGCATCCCAAGAACACCAGAACAAAATGGGGTGGTTGAAAGGAAAAATAGAACTCTTATAGAAGCTGCAAGAACCATGCTAGCAGATTCTGGTTTGCCATTGTCCTTCTGGGCAGAAGCTGTAAACACTGCTTGCTATGTTCAAAACAGAGTTTTGATCAACCACAGACATCAAAAAACTGCTTATGAAATTTTGTTCAAAATCAAACCATTAATTTCATTTTTCAAAATCTTTGGTTGCCCATGTTTCATCTTAAATCTTAAAGATTCCATTTCAAAATTTGCAGCCAAAGTAGATTGTGGTTATTTTCTGGGATATTCTTCTACTGCCAAGGCTTATAAAGTGTTTAACACAAAGACCAAGACAATAGAAGAAACTCTGAATGTAAAGTTCAATGAACTTTCATCTCTAAAAATCCCAGCAAATCCTGCTGAACTATTTGATTTAGATAAATTCAGATTTGAAGATATCACTGTTAAAACTAACAATGCAGGTATTCCACAGTCTCCAGAACAAGATTACAGAACAGATGTTGTGATCCCCAGTCACTACAAAATCTATTCTGCTTCAGAGGAAGCATGTAACATTTCGCACTAAATAGATATACGTTACGGATTAAAACGACAAGCCTTATTATTTTTGGTGATATTTTTGAACCCTATACAATAATAATTATTCATACATATATCTATATATATATATATAAGTAATAATAATAATAAGTCTAAAAATCATCAGCTTCAAAATAAGCCCACTACACAAACCAGACCAAACAACCCGGCCCAGGTCTAAGCCCAGCAACCAGACCGGCCCACAAGAGCCCACTACCCCTTATTTCAGCTTTATAAAAAATGTTAAGGACGGGAATCGAACCCGGATCCCTAACCGAGTCAAACCAACAACACCACACAAACCAGCTGGGCTAGCTCTCATATCTGATTCAAACCATACACGTTATAATTATATCGTTACCTTTAAAACCCTCACAGTTGACTTGGAAAGTCAACTGTGATACGTGGTTACCATAAACATCAACATTAAACTCATGATTTGCATAATTTTGGTATCCTTACACGATTATCGGCCCTTTCTGACTAGGATGCACGTTAATTATCAATCAATTGATAATCAATTGACCAAAGACGCGTATAACATTGAATTTTTGGTCAATTCTTACCAATTCTTCAATCCAGTGATTTATCCTATAAATTGGACATTCACGAACCATCACAATTCGCTCATACATATTTCTTAACCATCAATCCCTCGTAATCATCCTCTGATCTTGTTATTCGATTTCATTTTGACTTTCAAGGTTGACCAATCAATCGAACTCGAAACAACCTTGTAAGTATGATGTTTTCTGTGGGTTTTGTTCATCGGCGTTCACTCATCAATAGCCCCATGATTAATTGGGCTATTGATGAGTGAATCAATCAATTGCAGAAACTAGGGTTCGAACGTTTGTTTTGGGGATAAACTGATTTTGTATCGCGTATTTATTTTATTGGAACAGAAACAAATCACAACCACTAGTCTGGACCAAGTGGTTGTGACTGATGGTTATAACCCTAGCCACCCGGGTTCGAGTCCCGGCCATGGCACCCTTTTTCTCCTTATATAAAACAATTAAACCAATTATATATATTATACATTAAATCTTGTAAATTCGTTTTTAATTATTAAAAACTTTTTATAAATTCTAAAAAAATTATTTTTAACAAATCTGATGTAAAAGTTTTACCTACAATTTTTAGTTTTCAAAAATTCATTTATTTAATATATTTAATAATTAAATCAATTTTATTCTATTATATTTATAAAATTTCATTAAAATATGAAAACAACTTTATAAATTTCTACAAAAATTATTCTGAGTTTATATAATGATAAACTTTTCTGAAATGATTTTTAATTCTGAAAAATCATTTATTTAATATTTTTAATCAATTTTTGTTAGTTTTAATCATAATTAAATCATGATAAATCCAATTTTTAATATTTTTGCACCAAAATTTTATACAAATTATTTCTGATTATTTAGAACAGAAATATGAATTTTAAACTTATAATTCTTTAATTTTAATATTTTTAAATATTAAAATTAAATTTTGACAATTTGTTATAAATAGAATTAATATTCTATTTTAAAGAAAATAATTTTGTAAAAATTATTTTTACACTTTAAATACATTATTGTAACCATCTTAACTTTAAATTTCCTAAAAAGATTTTTGGTTATTTATTTATTAATATTCCCTCAATTATCAAACATTTTTGATATTAATCAAACTAGTATTTATCCCCGATTCGAAGCCCTAGAAACTTATACATTTGTAGACTTGATAGACTTGACATATTTATTACCTTATTATAGGGTGATACTTGATACATTTGGGCAACACCATATTTCAATTTTTCAACAGATATAACATTTTGCTAAGGTGAGTTTTACATAGCCCCTTTTCTATTTATCACCATTTTTGGGGTGAAACATGTTACAACAATATTTATGCAATTCAATCATCAATGTGTCTATGTGTTTTTCTATGTTGCATTATGTCTTGAACATGACTAGGGTAAGCACAATTCTAGCATAAACATTCATCAGCCAAACGGTATACATTGATAGATCTATTGGACTGACAATCCCACCCGGATACGTGCCTCCTACAAAGGTTACGTGGGTGTTTGTTACTGCAATATAAACGAGTGAACCATGAGCGTATGGGATGTACCACAATACAACAGTCACAAGGTTGATTATGCACTCGATTTACTTCTAGTATGTTTTTGCATATGGACTAGATTGCCATGGCACATGAATTGCACAACAATTTTATTCGATTACCAAAACCTATGTAATTCTCACCAATTTTTGTTGACCCAAAATATTTTCAACTTAACATGTTTCAGGTTCTACTTGCTTGAAGATTTGATTTGATGCTTGAAGATGTTTGTATATTTTATTCAATTTGATGTACAAATTCTTAGAACAATTGTATGTAACTTATTTAAATTATTTAATGAAATTTATTATTCACCATGAGCTACTGAACAATCATCAATACGTGACATCCCGATGTTTCCACCATCGGTTGGGGTGTTACAGATTGGTATCAGAGCCATGGTTATAGGGAATTAGGTTATTAGAAAATAATCTAGTCTATAACCATAGGATTTAACCAGTACTTGCTTCTTTTACTTGCTATACTCTATCTCCCTCCTACTTCTTATCTCTACTTTCATCCCTACAAGAAGGTTGCTCTCCATCACTGGATCCACTCTTAGACTGATAAGGCAAAATCCTCAGGTTTAACCTGAACCACCTTGAGATCTCGTCGAAGTTCTAGATTTTAATAACGAACACATGCAATCTGGAAGGGTGAACGCCTGTATTCTGAGTCTTCTGTCTAGGCTGGCATTGCGCATATATCCCAATCAGACGAGGGACCCGGATGCCTACCTGGGAATTCTCGGGATGAGTGTTCACTTATAGGCTAAAGCATGTCTTCATATGTTATTAGAATTTAGAATCTTTGATAAGTCAACGTTTTCGTTTATTCGTTTTAATGAATAAATGATTACATTCCTTATATAACCTCATTCATTTCATTGTGTCACTTACAGATCATGCCTCCACGTCGCAGCACTCGTCTTAACAATGGTAATAATCATGATGAAGGAAGTAGCAATCACAACCACAACCACGATACTAACCACAACAACAACAACAACAATAATGGTATCGATGCTCAATTGGCTGCAATCATTTCTCAACAAATGGCACAGCAAATCGCAACTCTGGTTCCCAACTTACTAGCTCAAGTCATCCAGTTGAACGGCAACGGGAATGGATATGGAAATGGAAATCACAACGGGAATGGGAATGGTCTTCCAGCCTGTACCCTTAAGCACTTTAATTCTTGCAATCCCCCAAAGTTCAGTGGAGAAGAAGGAGCTACAGGACTCCTACAATGGTTTGAGGGTATTGAGAATACTTTCATCAACAGTGAATGCCCCGACAACTTTAAGGTTCGTTATGCCATGAGTGTTCTTCACAAACGAGCACTCACTTGGTGGAATGAGGAAAAACGCACTCGCGGAGCTGAAGCTGCACTAGCCTTAACTTGGGATCAAGCTAAAGACATTATGAAGGCAGAGTTCTGTCCTCGTAATGGAATTAAGAAGCTAGAAGATGAATTTCATGATCTTGCTCAAGACAGTGGGGAAAACCTTGCTTACAACACTCGTTTTCACGAACTTAGCTTACTGCTACCTCACAAGGTCACCCCCTTGCCCATTGCTATCGAAAAATACATTGGTGGTTTACCGATGCAGATTCAAGACACGGTGTGGGGAAGGAACCCTGCTACTTTGGAGGAAGCTAAGCGTTTGGCTGCCACCCTAACAGATAACCATGTGAAGGCAGGAACCCTGACTCGTAAAGGGGAAAAGAAAAAGGATACTCCCCAACCTGCCGTTGATATCAAAACCGAGGCCTCAACCAACGGGAAGTGTAAGGTCAGGAATTTTGCAATAGACACCACTGCCACACCCAACAAGAAACAATACAACGGGAAGCTACCTAAGTGTGACACCTGCCAGTATCACCACCCAACTCAAGTACCCTGCCGACAGTGCACAAATTGTCAAAGGTATGGGCATCTTGCAGATGCTTGTCGAATCCCTGCTACAAACGCTCTTGATGCTCCAAATAACCCCGCTTGAAACCCTCCAGCTACTTAACAGCAAGCCCTACCATTTGAATAATGTCTACTTTCTCTTTAATTCCATGTATTGCACTTTTGATTTAAATAATAAATTCAAGTATTATCATAACATCTGTGTGCATGCTTGTTTGAATGTGAACTGATTGCTATATCTATAATCATACTTGCTTACTTGTACGACAATTAGTTGACTACCAAACAACCTACTTAACGATTGGTAGAGGTCATCATGTCTTTCCAACAGTCGGGAGAGGCCCTAACACCTGCTCAACGACTGGTGGAGACTATCGAACCTGCTCAACAATCGGAAAGTCATAAAAGGACGCAAAACCCTAATGTAAGGTAAATTGGTAATTACGGTCCGGAACGTAATCATGAATTTACAGGTACATTAAGGTAGGGTGAAATTTTATCAAGAGTGTCGGTAGTCGACCAATTGCTAACCTAGTGTCTTCCTTTAACTTCGGGACGAAGTTCCTAAAAGTAGGGGAGACTGTAACATTTCGCACTAAATAGATATACGTTACGGATTAAAACGACAAGCCTTATTATTTTTGGTGATATTTTTGAACCCTATACAATAATAATTATTCATACATATATCTATATATATATATATAAGTAATAATAATAATAATAATAAGTCTAAAAATTATCAGCTTCAAAATAAGCCCACTACACAAACCAGACCAAACAACCCGGCCCAGGTCTGAGCCCAGCAACCAGACCGGCCCACAAGAGCCCACTACCCCTTATTTCAGCTTTATAAAAAATGTTAAGGACGGGAATCGAACCCGGATCCCTAACCGAGTCAAACCAACAACACCACACAAACTAGCTGGGCTAGCTCTCATATCTGATTCAAACCATACACGTTATAATTATATCGTTACCTTTAAAACCCTCACAGTTGACTTGGAAAGTCAACTGTGATACGTGGTTACCATAAACATCAACATTAAACTCATGATTTGCATAATTTTGGTATCCTTACACGATTATCGGCCCTTTCTGACTAGGATGCACGTTAATTATCAATCAATTGATAATCAATTGACCAAAGACGCGTATAACATTGAATTTTTGGTCAATTCTTACCAATTCTTCAATCCAGTGATTTATCCTATAAATTGGACATTCACGAACCATCACAATTCGCTCATACATATTTCTTAACCATCAATCCCTCGTAATCATCCTCTGATCTTGTTATTCGATTTCATTTTGACTTTCAAGGTTGACCAATCAATCGAACTCGAAACAACCTTGTAAGTATGATGTTTTCTGTGGGTTTTGTTCATCGGCGTTCACTCATCAATAGCCCCATGATTAATTGGGCTATTGATGAGTGAATCAATCAATTGCAGAAACTAGGGTTCGAACGTTTGTTTTGGGGATAAACTGATTTTGTATCGCGTATTTATTTTATTGGAACAGAAACAAATCACAACCACTGGTCTGGACCAAGTGGTTGTGACTGATGGTTATAACCCTAGCCACCCGGGTTCGAGTCCTGGCCATGGCACCCTTTTTCTCCTTATATAAAACAATTAAACCAATTATATATATTATACATTAAATCTTGTAAATTCGTTTTTAATTATTAAAAACTTTTTATAAATTCTAAAAAAATTATTTTTAACAAATCTGATGTAAAAGTTTTACCTACAATTTTTAGTTTTCAAAAGTTCATTTATTTAATATATTTAATAATTAAATCAATTTTATTCTATTATATTTATAAAATTTCATTAAAATATCAAAACAACTTTATAAATTTCTACAAAAATTATTCTGAGTTTATATAATGATAAACTTTTCTGAAATGATTTTTAATTCTGAAAAATCATTTATTTAATATTTTTAATCAATTTTTGTTAGTTTTAATCATAATTAAATCATGATAAATCCAATTTTTAATATTTTTGCACCAAAATTTTATACAAATTATTTCTGATTATTTAGAACAGAAATATGAATTTTAAACTTATAATTATTTAATTTTAATATTTTTAAATATTAAAATTAAATTTTGACAATTTGTTATAAATAGAATTAATATTCTATTTTAAAGAAAATAATTTTGTAAAAATTATTTTTAACTTTAAATACATTATTGTGACCATCTTAACTTTAAATTTCCTAAAAAGATTTTTGGTTATCTATTTATTAATATTCCCTCAATTATCAAACATTTTTTATATTAATCAAACTAGTATTTATCCCCGATTCGAAGCCCTAGAAACTTATACATTTGTAGACTTGATAGACTTGACATATTTATTACCTTATTATAGGGTGATACTTGATACATTTGGGCAACACCATATTTCAATTTTTCAACAGATATAACATTTTGCTAAGGTGAGTTTTACATAGCCCCTTTTCTATTTATCACCATTTTTGGGGTGAAACATGTTACAACAATATTTATGCAATTCAATCATCAATGTGTCTATGTGTTTTTCTATGTTGCATTATGTCTTGAACATGACTAGGGTAAGCACAATTCTAGCATAAACATTCATCAGCCAAACGGTATACATTGATAGATCTATTGGACTGACAATCCCACCCGGATACGTGCCTCCTACAAAGGTTACGTGGGTGTTTGTTACTGCAATATAAACGAGTGAACCATGAGCGTATGGGATGTACCACAATACAACAGTCACAAGGTTGATTATGCACTCGATTTACTTCTAGTATGTTTTTGCATATGGACTAGATTGCCATGACACATGAATTGCACAACAATTTTATTCGATTACCAAAACCTATGTAATTCTCACCAACTTTTGTTGACCCAAAATATTTTCAACTTAACATGTTTCAGGTTCTACTTGCTTGAAGATTTGATTTGATGCTTGAAGATGTTTGTATATTTTATTCAATTTGATGTACAAATTCTTAGAACAATTGTATGTAACTTATTTAAATTATTTAATGAAATTTATTATTCACCATGAGCTACTGAACAATCATCAATACGTGACATCCCGATGTTTCCGCCATCGGTTGGGGTGTTACAAAGCAGCTGTTCAAAACAATTGTCAAAACTCTGCCACAGCTGAGTCAACCACTGTTGGCCAGTCTTATCCTCAAACCACTGTTTCACCTCTCACAACCACAGAACAATCATCTGTTGACAAAAGTCAATCATCTGTTGACAAAAGTCAGTCCAGTTTTACACCACTTGGACCCATTCCTCCATTTCCATTCCAAACATCTGATGGCACTACATAAGTGCAAACAGATGTTACACCAACAGAGTCACCAAACCTCTGTCCTTCACCTCAAAATGCCATCATACCATATCAGGGAGATCTTATTTACTTAAGAGCTCATCCACCAGACCAGATCATTGGCAACATCAGAGAGGGTGTGCTCACAAGAAGCCAATCCTCCAATATCTGTCTTTTTGCAGGTTTCCTATCTCTCACACAACCTGTCAAGTACCAAGAGGAACTGAAAGACAACAGTTGGGTAGAAGCTATGCAAGAAGAACTCCTTCAGTTTAAAAGACAACAAGTATGGGAGCTTGTACCACTACCTAAGGATGTTTGTCCTATAGGAACAAAGTGGATCTTCAAAAACAAAACTGATGAAAGGGGTATTGTTGTCAAGAATAAAGCCAGGCTTGTGGTTCAAGGCTTCAGACAAGAAGAAGGAATAGATTATGATGAAACTTTTGCTCCTGTAGCAAGACTAGAAGCCATCAGACTATTTTTAGCCTTTGCTGTCAACCACAACATAAAGGTGTATCAGATGGACATCAAATGTGCTTTCCTTTATGGCAAAATTCAGGAGGAAGTCTATGTATGTCAACCACCTGGTTTTGAAGACACATTCCATCCTGACTATGTCTACAAGCTCAACAAAGCTCTGTATGGACTCAAACAAGCACCAAGGGCCTGGTATGAAACTCTTTCCACATTTCTCTTATCCATTGGCTTCACAAGAGGTAAAATTGACAAAACTTTATTTCTAAAATGGAAAGGGAAAAACTTAATGATTGTTCAAATATATGTGGATGACATCATTTTTGGATCCACATGTAACCAAATGTGTGAAGAGTTCAGAAAACTCATGACAGCAGAGTTTGAGATGAGTGCCATGGGTGAACTTCAGTGTTTCCTTGGTCTTCAAGTGAAACAACTGCAAAATGGCACATTCATTCACCAAAACAAATATGTAAAGAATTTATTAACCAGATTTGAGATGAATGATTGTAAGCCATGTAGTACACCCATGAGTACAGTCAAGCTGCTCACTATTGATGACAAGGATGAACTGGTTGATCAAACACATTATAGATGCATGATTGGGTCTTTACTGTACTTAACTGCATCTAGGCCAGACATTATGTTTGCTATCTGTGTCTGTGCAAGATCCCAGGCTTCACCCAGAAAGTCAAACCTTATTGCTGTGAAAAGGATATTCAGATACCTCAAAGGTGCTCCCACACTTGGTATTTGGTATCCTGCTAATGGAAACATTGAGCTTTCAGGTTATTCAGATAGTGATTTTGCTGGCTGTCACACCACAAGAAAGTCCACATCAGGAGGGTGCCAATTTCTAGGGAATGCCTTAGTCTCCTGGCAAAGCAAAAAGCAGGCAGCTGTTTCAACCTCAACAGCTGAAGCTGAATACATTGCTGCTGCAAGCTGTACAGCCCAACTCATGTGGCTTCAGAATCAATTACTGGATTTTGGGATAACTGCACTACAGACTCCACTTATGTTGGATAGTCAAGCTGCTGAAAATATCATCAAGAATCCAGTCTCTCATTCCACTACCAAACACATTGACATCAGACATCATTTTGTCAGAGACAGCTATGAAAAAGGTTTGATTTCTCTGCAACATGTTCCAACAGAGGATCAGTTGGCAGATGTGTTGACAAAAGCTTTAGACACATCTACCTTTACAAATCTGATTTCTAGAATTGGTATGTTAAACATGGATTAAACAAATAATTTTTTTTTAAAAGCAATAAAATGTTTCAGAAAATCAAAATTTCTTAAAAAAAATATAGCTGTTTGGTTGAAAAATCTGTTTCAAACATCTGATCAGATAAAACAACCACTGTTTCATTCCTATCCACTGTTGGTTGAAAAATCTGTTTCAAAACATCTGATCAGATAAAACAACTGTTTCGCTATATATCTATACTATATCTATACAAAAAAAAAATAAAATAAAATAAAATAAAATAAAATAAAATAAATTACAACAGTTGGTTCCATCAGCTGTTTGTATCAGCTGTTTGCCAAAACAGCTGTTCTCCACCAGATGTTCATCCATCAGATGATTGCCACGTCTGCTCATACAAGCAGAGGTTTGGCCACATCAGCGGTTTCTTTTGAGCCTATAAAAACCCTGTTTTACCACAACAGATGTTACACTGTCTCATTGTATTCAAAATACTGAAACCGCCTTCTCCATTCTCAAACCCTCAATCAGCTTTCATTCATCTTCACCTTCGGAATCCATTAAAATGGATCTTCAAGCCAAAGCCACCCACAATTGTCTCCCATATCTGGTTAAAACAGATGATAACATATCATTCCATTCCACCATCGACATTCTTCTAAATTCCAAATACCTACCCATCTTAACCGCTGACGCCCCCATCTACATTGATACTCTCCAAGAGTTCTGGTTGAATGCTGAGTTTCTATTGCAAGACAAAAAGCCTACTTCCATTATTTCCAAAATTGGAGAAACAAGTATCGTCATTACCCCTGAAATCATATCCACGACCTTCTCACTAAATGACCTGGCAGGTAAGGACTCCTTCACAAAAACAGAGCTTCACACTGAGTTCCAAGAACGAGGGTATGATGGTCAGATGACTGGGTCAACTCTTTTCAAAAAAAAATTCCCACCAGTCATGAAATTTTTCTTCCATACCCTTCTTCTGAGTGTCTCCGCTAAGTCCACATCCTTTAATGAAATCCCATTAAGGATGCAATATCTGGGTTATGCCATGTTGTCAAACTCTGACTTCAATCTTTCCCAGGGATTGTTCATGGACTTAGTGTCAAATGTGAAAGCAATTAAGTCTGGGTCAAACAATGCTTTTCTAATTTACCCAAGAATTCTTAGTGTAATCCTACAAAAGACCTTACCAGAAAAAGTTTTCAAAAAGGGTGAGGCAATGCAAATGAAAAGCTTAACTGATGAAACTTTCACTAGAATGCTGGGTGGAAGCACCCAAGAAAAAGTGTCAAAAGTGTCCATAGTTTCAAAAACACAAACAAAGAGGACAAAGACAACAACTATTGTCAAAACCTCTGTTGTTGAGCCCACTGCTCCTGGTGATCATGGCACTACATCCAGTGTTGTGAAACCCACACCAGCCACTTCCAAAAGAAAACATCCATCCACAAAAACCACCACTCAACCACAAATGAGACTTCTGGATGATGAGGTACCAGAAGATAACTCTGTTGCACCACCAAAGCAACCTGAAACCACTGTTGTTACTTCCTCACAACAGTTGGACATACCTCAACCTGACCAAACTCCTCATGAATCCTCCCAAAAGGATCATGTTGTAAGCCAAGGGGAAACACATCATGGCACATTTGAGTCACTTGGCCAAATGTTCACAAGCCCCTCTCCCAGGGCTAATTCTCTTGTTACTCCTCCACCCTCACCATCACATCATGTTCCACAAACCATGCAACCACTGTTTGAGGCAATTGAGAAATCTCAGGAAAATCCCAGTTCCTCTCTTCCACCTATCACTGAGAGCATACCCCCACAAGTGACTGGTCCTGAGAACATTCAATCTGCCATCCCACAAACAGTAGAGGAGGTTACACCACCTGAGTTCAATGCAACTCTAGGTGAGTTTTCAAGTGGAGCAGCCACTACTGATATAGAGACCATTGTCTCACACCAGGACAGTGGTTACATTGCTAAGACTCCCTTGAAGGCAACAACTGATGAGGCCACTATAGTGTCCCCAAAATCAGTTGGAAGTCCCCAGTACCAAGAAAAAGGGGCATCTGATTCACCTATTAGGACTGAATCAGGTAGAACTACCACTGGTAGGGACTCAGATGATCCTATTAACTTAGGAGATGCGTCAAAATACCAAGAATTGACGGACAGAGTTCAAGCAATTGAAACCTCTGTAGCAGACATCAAATCTGATGTCAAGCTTATACTGGGTTCCATAGCAGACCTTTCCAAAAGTCAACCATCAACAGCTGATATAGCTAGTGAGCTATGGAAATCCGTTTCCCCCATCATCATAGCTCACAGAAAACTAGCTGATCAGACCCATGAAACATATATGGCTGAAATCAGAAACATGGTGGATGCAAGGTACAAAGATACACATGCAGACATTAAAGCCATCAAAGATCACCTGCTGAAGACCACTGGCTCTGCCCCTACCACCATTCTCAGGGATGAAGATGATGATGTCTTCACGGCTGATGATGCCAAAAAGGGGGAGAGTGGCAGAGATAGGCTACCAAAGCTAGATCCCTTTGGTTGTCCACCTTCTAAAAAGGGCAAAGCCAAGTCTGCCAACAAACCAGAGGCTAGTCAAACAGCACCACAACAACAACAACAAGCAACACCAACAGCACCACAACAAACCACTGATAGAAGCAAAACAGTAGACAACTCTGCAAACATAGAAGCTGAAAAGGCTGCTCAGGCCAAACAAAAAAGGGCTGACACCTTGGAAGCTAAAGCTGAGTTGCTGGTGAACCTCAAGAAGGAACAACAGCAGGAGGTTGAAGATGTGGGATCCTCAAAAAGGATGAAAATGCCTGCTAGACATGTTAGAAAACCACCATCTAAGCTAAAAACCTCTGTTGACAAAACCACTGCTGCTAAAACCACTGCCACCCAAAACACTGAAACCACCCAAAACACTGCTTCCCAAACCACTGCACCTAAACCTACAAGCACATCTGAACATACAACCACCAAACCTACACCCAAACCTACATCACCAACCAAATCCCAAACATCTGCTGGTCCTACTAAAAGGTCAACAGATGTTAATCCAACCATTGCTTCCAAATCACCATCCCCTACAATCTTGTACACAAGGAAGAGAAAATCAACCTTTGTTGTACATGATGAAAACATACACACATCACCAAACACCACCTCAACTGCACAATCCACTCCTATTACAGCTATTCCAATTTCATCATTCTCACCACACACATCCAAATTCAGTTCCCATAGACCACCACCAACCATTACACCATTGGTTGTTCAGTATCCCCTTGAACTTGATCTACTCAAGCGGGAATTACAATCCTTCTACAATACTGAACAACCATCTGACAGATCTTTCCCTTCTCTCCCAAATTTTCCCGTTCCCTTAAACATTGATACATATCTCAAATACAAGGGTGAACAGGTAGATGCCATCATTAAGGAGAGATGCAAAGGGAAGGATGACAGGACTGCTCAGGGCATCCATTCAGCAGAGCTTAGCAAACTCAGAAGGATTGAGGACTTTGCTAAGACCCTGAGCAACTCCATGTCCTCCATGCCTCTCAGTGTTGACTTGGAAAAGGAGGTTAGGGATTCTCTTCTGGAACAAATCTTGGCAACCAAGCCATATAAAGCAACCAAAAAGCAGTTTAATGGTTGGACCACTCATGCACTAAGAGAAGAACTTCTCAGAATAGAAGAGTTGGCCAAAGACCCCAAAGCTAAAGTCTCTACTCCTAATTTTGGCAAAGGTAGAGACCCAGTCAGAGCCTTAAAGTTTAAAAGAATGAGACAAGAGATAGTAGCTGCTAACTATGGGGAAATGAGGTCTGTCTCTAGATGGTCTGAGCTGAGGCTGGTTGAGACATACAAGAGTCTTGAAGAAAACCGAAAGAAGGATCCCAACCTGCCTAGAAAACCTGTCTATCCTGATGAGCCACTGATGAAGAGACCCCAGCAGACTTTTACCTTAGACAGCTTACTTGGAACTTCTGATCTATCAGCTGCTGCAAGAAGACAATTCAAGAAAAAGAAGGAAATGTCAGAAGAAGATCAGAAGAAGTTTGCTGATACATTTATCAAAGAAGGGCTCTTCAATCAGATACATTTCTTCTCTGATCCCACAACAGAGAAACTCGGGGAACTCATTGGAAGACCTCCATCACCTAACTCATCCCAAATAAAAGTTCATCTCAGCAAATCCACTGACTCAAAAATTCTAAAATGGAAAGTCAACAAAGACAACCATGAATTGACTCTGCTCAGGTTAGATGGAAGAGTTCAGAAGATTAGCATGGATGATGCATACAGCCTATGTGCAAATGATCTTCAAACATTGCTAAATCTAGAGCTTGAAAGAGATGAAGAAGACTTGTTTGATCTGAACTTTGAACTACAATTCAAAGGTCAAATCAGAGAAAGTCTGATGAGGAATAAAGATCAGTAAATAAAGCTGAGTTTTGGCATCATCTGTTCTAGGGGAGATTGTTGGGTCTGCTGACCTGGAGAAGAACAGATGTTTGAAAAGCCAAAACATGCTAACAGTTGATCCACACAATAAACAGTCCTTACAACATACTTCTCCCAAAAGACTGCTGACTCTAACAACTGTTCCATCCAAACAACTGCTATGACAACTGCTGATACAAAGGACTGCTAAATAAACACTGATGAAGAACAACTGCTAACCAAAGGTCTGATGAAGAACAACAGCTGATCCAAGTACTGAAGACTAAAGCACTGCTAGAGCCAACAACACTTAGGCTCCAGCAGAGGATACAAGACCATCAGAGTTTTCCTACAACAGTAGTTTACCTTCAGTGTTTTCAATGTAATAGTAGTTTGTAATAGGCAGATGTTTTATGTTTGTTATTCTGTTAGAGGTCACTGTCTTAGGTGACGTCAGCCTAGGTCATCAGTGGTTAGGTTTGTCTATAAATAGAACAGTGCTCGTACTGTTCTATGGCATCACACACACAAACATTCTCTCAAACAAACAATCACTGTGTGATCAGGCTGAGGGGGAGTACTTGTATGATTGTAATCTTTTAGATAAATGAAAGCATTCGATCAGAAAACAATTACTCTCATGTTTTGATTAATAGTTTATCATTCCGCTGCACTTTTCATCTATATTCATATCACTCTTATCATTCTTAGTTAAATATAATCAAAACAATCAAACTCAGATCCTATCAAACTATAATTGGTTTTAAATAATTTTTGTATTTAAAAAAAATGTATACTTGGTTACCTTACAATAATTAGTTCAAATTATGAAGCATGAAACATAATTAAATGCGTTGAATATTAAGCGACTTGAATTTAAATAATTGACTTTATGTAAATTAAATATGAAATAAAAGTATAAATAAATGGAAAAAGGTAATAAATCAAATAAATATAAAAATCACAAGTCTTTTTCATCCTGAGATATTGAAATAAATTTCAGAATTTTAAAACTCATAATTTTGATATTTTTATAATTTAAATTGATGTATTATTATTAAAAATGCAATAATTAGGAATTAAATACGAATAAAGTGTAAAAAATATCATTTTTATTTTATAACAGTGGCTAACACTTGATATAAGTGAAAAAATATTTTAAAAATTATTTTCCATATTATTTTCATTCAAAACAGAATTTAATTGAATATAATCAATTAAATATGATTAAATTGTAAAAGTAGGTAAAAATATTTTTTTACATAAAATAAAATTACCAAAACGTTTTGTATGGTTAGAAATAACTCCACAAAAATTTTGGTATTAAAAAGATTAAAAACTAATTTTAATAAATTAATTATGGTTTAAATTAAATAAATACATTAAAAATAATAAATAAATATTTTTCAGGAAAATAAAATTATAAATATAAACTTTAGAGTTTTATGAAGCTATGATAATTTTTATAAAAAATTTGGACAAAGTTTACTATTTTTAATAATTAAATGTATTTATAATAGTTGTTTGATTTAAATAAAAAGGCTCCTAAAAAACAATAGATTCGGTCCCCGTGGGACTCGAACTTGTGACCTAATGACTGTAAGTTGGTCTGGGTGTGTGTTTGTTGTATAATTCTGATTCAATTTTTATTTATTCAAAACCTGAAATCAGCAAAATCCCCAATTTAACTATTTTAAACCCTAACCCTTAATCGATCCAATTGACCAAGAATCGACACTAAAGCCAAAAAATAATTGAAACTTAAATGGATGAATCTTGTTAAGTCGTAGCGCATGAAACCGAGACCAAAGGTAACCAAAATCACCTGAATCAGAAAACGAAAATGGGAATTGGTATAGGGGTTCTCTTAGTCGCATGTTTATGAGTGTGGGGATGCGAGGAATTGATCTAACAACACTTATATAGGCAGATTGATTGTTAGGTCGAATGAGGTTTATAAAATGGTAATGAATCCATTAAATTTGCAATGCTTGATCATG
Source organism: Ambrosia trifida (assembly GCA_028751855.1). Taxonomy (NCBI): domain Eukaryota; kingdom Viridiplantae; phylum Streptophyta; class Magnoliopsida; order Asterales; family Asteraceae; genus Ambrosia; species Ambrosia trifida. Next base: position 69,823,535 of record CM054126.1, on the reverse strand, counting down.
ATTTACGCGTTTTCTAAGTTTTGGACAGTAGGTAGTGATTGGGTGCATCATTAATGGGATTTGACTGCAAATAGAACACGGTTAAGGTTGTTAATTAGCTTGATTTCGATGTGGGTTTTGATGGGTTTTAAAGTGTTATTAAAAAAAAAACTTTATAATACTTTTTTTTTCTTAGAATCTGAAAATATAATATTATTATTTTTTATTATTATGCAATAAAAGATGTATTAGATAAAGAATAACAAAATAGATAAATAGATGAAAAACTATAAATGCGAATTGGAACAAAAAATAAAGAGTTTCGAAACAAGGGCTAGAAGTGAAAATACTTGAATATGAGAGGGACTAAAGTTGTAAAATGATAAAAATGAAAAGAAAATGATGTCACAAATAAGACTTTGGATAGTGCAACCAAATATTTGAAAATTTCGGATTCCGAATTTTTAGATATCCGGTTTTGAACACCCCTAGCCGTAGCCAATGTTATTTCTTCTTCTTTGGTTTGAATTCTTCTTGTAATTTAAGAAATGATTAAACATGTTTGAAAAGTTCTAGAAAGTATAAATTTAGAGAGGTTAGAAAACCGTGTGATAGAATGGATTAATTTGCGAGATAAATGTATAGAAAATTGTTTAAAAACACACACCTGGCCAGAGTACACTAGCCCAGTCTTCCTACTCAATGGGGGGGGGGGGGGGAGCGTTACCCATTACCCAATTTACTCCAACTACTCGGAAGGATGATTGAGTAGGGCACGCCCTCCACCATAAGGGGATAGGTTTAGTACCACCCATTTGAAATGCATGAAGTTCACTACCAGATGTATTATTAGAATACTCTATCGACTCGACCCACAATGTTTTAGGGCGTAATTATGTCCTAATTGAATTCGATTCTCTCTTTTTATCACAAATCTTTCAACTCTAAATCTCTTGAATTTTGAATTGGAGTTGCTATTATTTTTTATTTATTTTTCTTTCATGGATTAGAACTTAGATTAAAATAAGTGATTTAGGGTTACTTTGTGTTAGATTTATATGTCCGAACATCAATTATTTAACGTTGCTATCAAGGTATGATCCAAAGAATTACACTCTGAACAAGGAACGAGAATAATATTTAATTGTTAAATATTATTAACCACATAATGTTGTATCCTATTTTGCGGTACATTTAGTGAAATGTTTAGTACATTAATTATTGGGAAATAATTAAAGTTGGTTATTTGCTTAAAGAGTTAACAGGGTTAGTTTATTATCTGATAATAAATATATAAGAGATGATTGACTTATTCGTTAAAAAAGTTGAGCTGGATTATATTGTAATTAAAGCCAAAGGGGTGTAAACTAATTAATTGTTAATTAGAGGTAACTTCTATGTAAAAAAAAATTATTTGAAAATTTTAGGGTAAGAAATACACATGTTTTTAAGAGTTTTGAGCCCCAAAGATAAAAATAAAAAGGCGCCTAGTGGATTTTTTAAAGAAAAATAAATAAGTTTTTTTTTTTTTGTGTAACATATAATCCACTTGGTGCTTTTTTTTTCTCAAAACTTTTAAAAATTTGTATATTAAATGCTTTAAAATTTTCAGATTAAAAAAAAGGCTGCTACATTAGGTATTCTAGAGTTTTCTCAAATTTTTTTAGGTTTTCTACTAGAACTTCCCATATATATGCGCGCACACATACATACACTTATAAAATAAGAATTTATAAAACCCTTGAAACACATATGGAACTTCCAACAGTTTGTTAATATTCATGTTTTGACAAGGAAAAAAAAAACAGTTGTATCTTATTTCATTCGAACTCAGCCAAACTTTATATGTGTTCTTGTGTATCATTTAGAAATCATTATACAAAACATGTGTCATCAAATTCACATTTTAAAATCGTAAGCAAAAAAATTATGAAAATGGCCCCGAATTTAGAATCCGCTTTAGCTATTAGACCATGTGTAATGGTGGGTAAAAATTTTCAATCCTCATGAGACATTAAACGACACGTGGCATATGGGTTCCACATGGGGTTTGATATAAAAAAAAAAAAGGTGTAGTGGTTAAGTGAAAATTTTCAAGACCCTTACAACGATTAATATTAAATTTATTTCTCCTTGCAATGAGAGAGAGAGAAGCTGTGATTGGCCCTCCATTTTCTTCCATTAATATATATAGTGAGAGAAGCTGTGATTGGCCCTCCATTTTTCTTCCACGACGTGGAAAATTACCAGCCCTCCCAAAACGCGCCAATCCACGCCCTCCGGCGCCGTGTGCAATTCGGTTGGGGATGTTTTTTGCCCCAAAAACACCCCAATCTTGCTTCCATTACATATGGCCTTTTAAAAATCGATACTACAATATATATTATTGTTCTGATAACCTGAAACAATAAAGTTTATGTTTACAATATGATTTTAAAAGAGTCGATTTTACTCTTTCTTTAAAAACTTCTTTTGCTAATCTCTTTGTTACACTCATAATTTGATTTTGGTTTTCTTTTTTTTTTTGGGTAATCTTATCTACCTTATGTAGTAACCGCTCGTATATATAAAATAAAATAAACAAATTTATATTACGATTACAAACCAAAAAGAAATGCGAAAGCAGAAATTACAATACGATTAAAACCGAAAGAAACAAATACAAGAAGGAGTAGAAACAGATTTAAAAAGAGCTGAGGATCGTGTTGAACACAGGGCTCTTAAAACAAATTCCGAGTCTACTAGCAAGAACTCGTTTTGTTTCCCAGGGTACAAAAGCCGGAACAACAAGAGTGCTACCGGAGTTGGCTCTGATCCGAAATGTACCTGAAACAAGAAGAACACAAGAACAAATTGCTGGAGAGGAGAAGTGTTAGTGATTTTCAGACCAGTGTGTCTAAGGTGTATCTTCAACCAAGACTATCCTTGGTTTACATACTAGTCCTCAAGTCGAAACAGCTTCGGAAATCATTGAGAACGAAAAATAAATGTTATTGAACGTCTTCAATGGGCGCGTTTTTACCTACGTGCATGCGCACGACGTAACTCCCGTTCTACGTTAGTGGAAGCTGCTCCACTCGCCACTCCGAACGCCTGCGCGGAAGCATCCGCGCAGTCCAGGACGCCATCTGTCTTCTCGTACTCGCACGCCATCACCTCGAACCTGCTTTCAAAAATACAAAGGTGGCTCTCAAGCGGCTCACGGTGATGCGAGTGTGCAAAGTGCGCCATCAAAGCGCCACATCGCGCCCATCGCCCACGCCACGCGCGCATGTGCGAGTTAGGGTGCGGAGCACCCTTTGCGAGTTCCATAGTGTGCGCTCCTATGAAACAATAAGGAAGGAGTGTTCCTCCTCATATACCACTCATGGTATCATCACTCCTATGCGGGACAAGTTTCACTTTGTTTCATTTCAGCATTAAGTGTTTCAATCAACAACCTTTGAGCATCGATATATCATTCATCTTAGCTCCGTTTTGGACGTGGTTTAGTTCGTTGCAAAGCTCTCACAACATACAATATAAACCCACAAAGAAATATATTATTAAATCTCGGTTTCAAATATATATTTCAGTCCAAAGTTAGGAAAAACTCATTTTCCTATATTTTGTGAAAATAGCATTTTCACTAAATTTTCAACAATCCCCCACATGTATGGAGATCGATCCGTTCTTACAAGTTTCAACGATACAATTTGATCGTTGAGCGTTGCAGGATTGGTAGGGTTTGCATTTGAACCTTCCTTTGTGAAGCATACTTAGCTTACTAGCGGTCAATAGAACTTGATGCCTTTGAACTAACCCCCGTTTGTGTAAACGACAATACACTTCTAAAAACACCCCCTTGGTTTAGCCAACCCCTCATTGTCGTGTCCTTTATGGTCATGGACACTCCTTGTTCTGCGAGAGCTCTAGGATCTGCGCCTCCCCACAAATCCATTCGAAGCGGCCGTACTTCTCTCTAACATAGGTGATTCCCCTAAATCATTAGAAGCAAAAGTTATATTGATTTACCACAATCATTAACTTAAATATGCTTAACCTTGACACCACTGTCACTGATTGGAATGGACTAGGAAGTATAAACTCCCTTTAGTATTTTGGGGCGCCCCCCACAGTGACTCTCTTTGGTCATATGATTAAGTTTGCCTATTGAATCTAGATCTGGGATCTCCAGTCAACTAGATTAGGTTTCCCTCATACTCCCTTTTTGCGTGGGCTTTAGTCCCATTCCTCTTGACGACTTATATACTAACTCTCTTCTTAATCCTTTTGTTAACGGGTCCGCAATGTTATCTATCGACTTTACATAGTCAATCGTGATAACACCCGTTGAGAGTAGTTGTCGTATCGCTTTGTGTCTACGTCTTATGTGCCTTGATTTGCCATTGTACATTGTGCTTTGGGCTCTGCTAATCGCCGATTGGCTATCACAATGTATGCAAATAGCTGGTAAAGGGTTACTCCATTTTGGAATATCCTCCACAAATTGAAGTATCCACTCCGCCTCTTCTCCACATTTATCTAAGGCAATAAATTCATATTCCATCGTGGATCTTGCTATAATAGTTTTCTTTAAAGACTTCCAAGATATAGCAGTACCCGCAAGTGTATACACATAACCACTTGTTGATTTGGAATCTTTTATATCCGAAATCCAGTTCGCAACAGTGTATCATTCAACCACTGCTGGATCGCGGGTATAATGCATTCCGTAGTCTCGTGTGTATCTTATGTATCTAAGCACCCTTGTTATACTTTTCCAGTGTTCATCACTTGGTTACTTGTATATCTACTTAGCTTACTCACCGCGTATGCCAAGTCGGGTCTAGTACATGTCATTAGATACATTAGATTGCCAATGATCCTTGAATACTCTATATGAGCCACACCCTTTCCTCTATTTTTAACTAGATGGTGGATGGTATCAATTGGAGAACGAGCTACAGCCTTGTCTCCAGAATTGATATTTTCAAGGATCTTATCTACATAGTGAGATTGAGTTAGAAAAAGACCATTTTGGGTTCTAAGGATTTTCACTCCAAGAATAACATCCGCTAGGCCCATGTCTTTCATGTCAAATCTCCCTTTCAACATGTCTTTAGTAGATTTAACCATCTTATCATTACTCCCAACGAGAAGCATATCATCCACATAGAGACATAAGATCACATAACCTCCTGGCGTGTCTTTGGAATAGACACACTTGTCGCACTCATTTATTTTGAAACCATTGTCAAGCATGACTTGATCAAATTTATGGTGCCATTGTTTTGGAGCTTTCTTCAAGCCATACAAAGACTTGACTAATTTACGTACTTTACCTTCTTGACCTGGGGCAGAGAAACCCTCGGGTTGCTCCATGTAAATTTCTTCTTCTAAATCGCCATTTAGAAATGCGGTCTTTACATCCATTTGGTGAACATCCAAATTTCTTAAGGCCGCAATCGTAAGAACCATTCTTATAGAGGTTATTCGTGTTACAGGCGAGTAAGTATCAAAGTAGTCTAGACCTTCCTTTTGTCTAAATCCTTTGATCACTAACCTAGCCTTGTATTTATCAATAATTCCATCAGTTTTCATCTTCTTCTTGAATATCCAGCGATATCCAAGGGGTTTACAACCCGGTGGAAGATCTACTAACTCCCAAGTATGATTTTGCAATATAGAATCAATTTCATTCTTAATTGCTTCTTTCCATTGAGGTCTTTCTGATGAGGAGACCGCTTTGCGGTAGGTGTTAGGCTTACCCTCAACCATGTAGCTCAAGAAGTCTGGACCAAAGGATTTTTCAACTCTTGCCCTTTTGCTTCATCTAAGCTCACCCTCCTCAACCTCGGGTCATTCATGTCTTTCCTCTTGAATTACATCGTCAACCAATGTTGATGGACCTGCTTGGTCATCATTAATTGGTGTTGATGATCTAACAAGTGTTTGTCCTAGCATAGGAAACACATGTTCAAAGTACTCGACAAAGTTAGGATTTACTTCCATGAAAGTGTTTTTGTGTACATCGGGATTCTTGGATTCATATACAAGAAAACGATGTGTTTTACTTTGATGTGCATACCCAATGAATATGCAATCAATAGTTTTGGGGCCTATCCTAAGAGTCTTATGAGGTGGTACAGTCACATTGGCTAGGCACCACCACACTTTCAAGTATTTGTATAAAGGTTTTCTACCTTTCCACAACTCGTAGGGAGTCTCGTCCCTAACTTTTAGAGGTATCCTATTCAAAAGATAACTAGCCGAGAGAAGAGCGTCCCCCCACATTTCACGGTTCACTCCCGAACTTATCAACATGGCATTCATCATTTCTTTCAATGTGCGGTTCTTTCGTTTCGCGGTGCCATTTGATTGTGGAGAATAAGGTGGTGTACACTCATGTGTTATGCCACTTTTTGCGCATAAATCAACAAAAGGTGTAACGTATTCACCACCTCGGTCGCTTCTCACGGCCTTAGTTTTCTTTTTAAGTTGATTCTCGACTTCATTCTTGTATAAGGTAAACTTATCTATTGCCTCATCCTTACTTTTGAGTAAGTATACGTAGCAATATTTGGTGCAATCATCAATAAACATGATGAAATATTCATTCCCACCAACTGTAGGAATTGCCTTTAAATCACAAACATCGGTGTGAATTAAATTAAGGGGTTCGGTTATTCGTTCAACCGATTTGAAAGGTGACCATGTTAGTTTGGATTCAACACATGCTTCCCATTTAGAATCGGATTCAATGTGGAATGTTGGTATGCTATTCAATTTAATCAAACGACGCATTGATTTAAAATTTACATGTCCTAGTCTACCATGCCAAACATTTGAAGACTCAATCATGTAAATAGAAGTAGTAGGAGTTTTATTCATTGAATTGTTAACAACCATTACATTCATTTTGAACATACCATTAAGGGCATAGCCCTTTCCTACAAACATTCCACGTCTAGAAAGAACAAACTTGTACAATTCAAATGCTAGACGAAATCCAAACTTGTTGAGCACCCAATCCGATACGAGATTCTTCCGTATCTCTGGCACATACAGCACCTTGCTCAACGTGAGGTCCTTCCCCGAAGTCATCCTCAAAAGCACATCGCCTTCACCCTTGATGTCGGCCGTAGCTTTATTTCCCATATAAAGCTTGTCTTCACCCGTAAATTCCTTGAATGTAGAGAAAAGAGCCTTGTCTCCACAAACATGGCGGGTTGCACCAGTGTTAACGAACCATCCAGGTGGGTTGCCGCCCACCACGTTGACTTCATCTTCAACCATAGCAACTTGATCAGTTATTATTGCTACGAGAGGCATGCCATCCTCGTCCACCATATGCGCGCGCTCACGCTTTGGCTTCTTGCATTGGTTGGCGCAATGATTCTTTTTCACAGCCCCTTTTTCGGTCCAAGGTCCACCTTCGCTTTCCCTTTGTCCTTCTTCCCCTTATTCTTGTTGCCTTTGGAGGATTGCCCAACTTCCACAACGTTAGCCTTAGCCGAATATTGGACAAGGATACCTTTTTGAGCAATTATGTTGTCCTCTTCAATCCGAAGACGAACAAATAGTTCCTCCATAGTCATCTCCTTTCGTTTGCGCTTAAGATAATTCTTAAAGTCAGTCCGCGAAGGAGGTAACTTTTCAATCATTGCTGCCACCTGAAACGTCTCACTAAGTATCATGCCCTCCACGTAGATTTCGTGAAGTATAATTTGTAATTCTTGGACTTGATTCATGACCGTTTTAGAGTCAAGCATCTTATAATCCAAGAAACGGGCTACAACGAATTTCTTCGTTCCAGCATCCTCCGTTTAATACTTCTTATCCAAAGACTCCCATAATTCTTTGGCAGTCTTTATTGTATAATAGATATGATACAATCCATCTACGAGGCCGTTTAATACATAGTTACGACACAAGAAATCTGAATGCTTCCAAGCATCTAACGTGCTCTAAAATTGAGCGTCGTTCTCCCCTTCCTTAGGTTGGGGAGCGGTTTCCGTCAAGAACCTCGCAAGGTTCAAAGTGGTCAAGTAGAAGAACATCTTCTGTTGCCACCTCTTGAAGTTCAAACCCGAGAACTTTTCAGGTTTTTCAACATGATTTGCCACAGTGGACGCTCCCACTATGTTGGCAGTCAAAGGGGTACCAAGAATAGCTTGGTTCACGTTGTTGTTGTTATCACTAGTCGACATTCTGAAAATTTTTAACCAAAACACGTTAATTTTTCAGTTTTATAAAACTCTATTTATAAAAATAAAAATGTCAACTTTTAAAATCAAAATAATAACAAACTGTGACTTCTAAGTCCAACTTTGAAGGCCAACAGAAAGTATTATTTCAATTTTTAGACAAAGGTTTAGAATGTAACTGATAATGTTTTCTAACAAAATAACAAACCGTAGGCTTCTAAGTCCAACTTTGAAGACCGAACAGTAAGTTATAATGATTTGAAAAACCAAAAAAGAAATCTGTTTTTAAAAACACAAACTATGTGAAACAAAACTCATTTGAATCACAAATAGATTGGTTTTGTTATGCACGAACGGTGTTTAAAAATTTGTTTTAAGATTGTAGTAACCGCTCGTATATATAAAATAAAATAAACAAATTTATATTACGATTACAAACCAAAAAGAAATGCGAAAGCAGAAATTACAATACGATTACAACTGAAAGAAACAAATACAAGAAGGAGTAGAAACAGAATTAAAAAGAGCTGAGAATCGTGTTAAACACGGGGCCCTTAAAACAAATTCCGAGTCTATTAACAAGAACTCGTTTTGTTTCTCAAAGTACAACAGCCGGAACAGCAAGAGTGCTGCCGGAGTTGATTCTGACCCGAAATGTACCTGAAACAAGAAGAACACAAGAACCGATTGTGGAGAGGAGAAGTGTTAGTGATTTTCAGACCAGTGTGTTTAAGGTGTATCTTCAACCAAGACTCTCATTGGTTTATATACTAGTCCTCAAGTAGAAAAAGCTTCGGAAATCATTAAGAACGAAAAATAAATGTCATTGAACGTCTTCAATGACATTTATTATGTTCTTAACGTTTCAAACGAAACGGTTTGACTGGACAGTTACACACTGAGCTGTTACAGGTAAAGAACTGGGCGAGTATGCGCGCGCATGCGCACGACGTAACTCCCGTTCTACGTCGGCGGAAGCTGCTCCACACGCCACTTCAAGCGCTTGCGCGGAAGCATTGCGCCCAGGACGCCACCTGTCTGCTCATACTCGCACGCCATCACCTCGAACCTGCTTTCAAAAATACAAAGGCGGCTTTCAAGCGGCTCGCGGTGAGGCGAGAGTGAGTTATGGTGCAAGGCACCCTTCGCGAGTTCCACAGTGTGTGCTCCTATGAAACAATAAGTAAGGAGTATTCCTCCTTATATATCACTCATGGTATCATCACTCTTATGTGGGACAAGTTCCACTTTGTTTCATTTCAGCATCAAGTGTTTCAATCACCAACCTTTGAGCATCGATATCCCATTCATCTTAGCTCTGTTTTGGACGTGATTTGGTTCGTTGAGAAGCTCTCACAACATACAACATAAACCCACAAAGAAATATATTATTAAACCTCTGTTTCAAATATATATTTCAATTCAAAGTTAGGAAAAACTCATTTTCCTATATTTTGTGAAAATAACATTTTTACTAAATTTCCAACAAGTTAATCATGTATTTATGCTACAATCGTCAAATAATAAATAATTTCATATACGCATGCATCACATTAACGATGGTACGATGTCTGCTCATGAAGGCTTGTGTTCATTTCATTAGGTTCCTGATGATACAAGTGGAAATTTCAAGGATGAAGTTGGTCAAAAAGGGAAAGTGGTGTTAAATGTGTGTATAGTGGGGGAGGGGCTAGTTCATGTGGGAAGTTAGCCACTAGGAATGTATGATTATATATATATCTATAATATATTTTTTAAAGAAAAAATGAAATGGTGAAAGGTGTGGATGGGTGGTAGACTGGTAGTGGAGTTAAGGTGGAGAAGATGAAATGGATGGAGTAGGAGATGGGATTCACTTAAATTTTTAAATATTAATTATATTTCTTTTTTATTTTATTTAACATTTTTAATAATTGAGGGAGGGACGATTACAGCAACAAAAAGTTTAAAACACGAGTTGACAAATTTACCCCTGACTTAATTGGGACTAACTGGATGACGTTAGTGTCAGGGACGGGAGTGACAAATAATTGACACCATAGAATGATTTTGACAAAAAACCAAAAATTTGTACGCAAGTGACATTTTCCATCAAGCTACAGGGACAATTTCGGTATTTTTACTTCAATTAGAAAATAAACCTTTTTAATGAACTAGTTCATAATCTATTATCTATACTACATTACAAAGGAGGAGGCATGGGCAAATGTATCTAAATTGGCCAAAGTTTAGATGACATACCAATGGTTTCTTTACAATTTCCTAAATTTTACTACTTTTATTTTCTTTCCGAAATGCCCCTAGAAGATAATCAACTTTTATATGAAAATGAAACCCACCCAAACTAAATAAACACACGGGATAACAATACTTTTGAACAAATTTCATATAATGGTGATAAAAAATAATAATTTGTGTTACCACAATAAATAATCTTATCTCAGTTAAACTTGTATGAGTTTTAAACTTTAAAATATAGTGACTGAAGTCTTCCTAGAGTTAAAGTTAAGCTAACCGGAGCAATTTTCTTTTTATATCATTCAACGCAATCATTTTTGTTTTCAATTTTAATCATGATAATTACGTGAAATTAGGCTCTATAGCTTTTATTAGTTGATTAATTTTTAGGAGTTTTATGATAGATTGATAATATGATATACGTGTCGTTCATTAGGTATTGGTTAAAGGATTGTCTGTTTGTTTAAAAAATTTAAGGTTGGTGTAGTCTTTTTTTTATTTGCTTTGGTAGGAAAATTTCATGGTCTGAAAATTAATATTTCAAATATATCTAAGTCCAGTCTTTGTTCTTGATGTTCAGTCTATGTGAACAACTTATCTTCACCAGTGAAACGTACTCCAATTACCAAAAAATGCTAATCGATCATTGTCTTGGATTACAAACTTGTAGATGATAATTAGTTTGGAAATAGTAAAAAAAGCTCAAAAGTATATTTTTAATGAACAAAAGTACAAAACCATATATGCTACACCAATTATTAACAAAAATGTTTTTAATCTAACTGGCCGTCCAATTTCAACCTGCATGACAACATCTTTTGGCCTGTTAACATCTCTTAAAGATGTTATAAGGATGCCAACCCCCCCCCCCCCGTCTATATATATATACACACACACATACATATATATATACATATATATATATATATATATATTAGTTCTTTTTTGCTTCAGTTTTATTCCAAATTAGAGAAACAATAAGCGTTGGAGGTAGAAAATTCAATGGAAGGCAAGAACCAAGGTAAAATTTCTATGACCTTTATCAGTTAATTTTTTTCATCTATTTTCAGTTTGAAGTTCATATTTTGTGTTAAAAATGAAGAAAAGGAAGCAAACCTGAAGCAACTCAGAAAGAGTTTGTTATTTAAGGCAAACTCAATGCCAGGCTTCTACCATGAGGGTCCACCACCAAAGGTTGCGCAAAGAAGGTAATTAATAAATCATTTAGCTTCTAATTGTTTGTGAACACATATATTGTTGTGACTACAAAGTATTGATTATATTCATACAAGATCGATGTATTCTATTTAACTAAATAATTCTAACGAGCATAAAGTTTCCCAAAGTCTTATCTCCAGTTTATACAATCTCGCTAAGAAAAAAAATCTACTATTAGCTTTATGAGGGTGTTTGGATGTGCTTTTTCCAAGTTATTATCTGTTTTTTGATTTCGAGTATTTAATATAACAATATCACTTTTGCAAATACATATCCGAACGGTCCTTAAATATTCAAATTTTTAGGTGGAATTGTGGAAACATCCTAACTGGAGCCTTAGCTGGAGGAGTGGCGGCTGGGGATACATAGCTAGAGGTTGACCCTATAATTGAAGGATTATCTACCAACATGTAACTTTCGAGCTGTAAGTAATTCCCATTCATTTGAAAGGTACTAGGATATGTAGAGAGGTTGACCCTATAACTTCTTTTATTGTAATTGACACAATAATTAATAGTACTTAGTGTGTACCCTATGCGTAATGGGTTAACTTGTTGCCAAGATACAAGAGGCAAAGGCACCGTTTGACTCATAATAAAGCATAACTACGACTTGGCTATTTGCTCATATATGTATATTTATTTCTATTAAAATTGAGGTTATCATTTTCTTTTCTTTATAATGTTTGTCTTCCTGTTCAAGATTGCCATGGTCTCAACATTAAAGCACAAAAATCCTGTTGAGCTGTGTGGAAGGAAATACACGTGTCTCGGCTTATGAATTTGCAACCACGGGATCTCTATATGACATATTGCGTTACATGAACACTTGTTTGCACTTTTGTTTTCTTGTTTAAATTAACGGATATATAAGTTGAAATACAATTGGTGTTGGGTTTAAAATATATATAATATGCATATATACATGTAGGTAGGAAGGAAGGGTCTGCAAAGAGCACAATCGGGGCCCTTGTTTGATTGGGTGCAGTGGGTAAAGATTTTTGCTGATGCAACAAAGGGACTGGATTATTTGCATGAAAAGGTCCATCCATAAATAATTCAGAGATATTAAGTCTAGCAATGTGTTGGTATTTGAGGATTTAAAAGCCAAGATTGCCGGTTTTCAACCATTCAAAACAATCACCTCGATATGGCTGGACATTTGCATTCTACTCGTGTTTTAGGAATTTTTGGCTATCGTGTGCCATAATAATAATACTTATATTATAAACCCTTTTCATATATATATATAGGGGGAGGATTAAATAAAAACCCACTCAAATTGAAGAAACCCGGGAAACTCTGACTTCCCGAACTTTTTATCATCTAAAAAAATTAGGGTATGTAATATACATGTTTTTAAGAGTTTTGAGTCAAAAAAAAAAACAAAAAAGCGCCGAGTGGATATTTTTAAAAAAAATAAATAAGTTTTTTGTGTTACATATGTTACATGTCTGTAAAGTGTGTAACATACGTAACACAAAAAACTTATTTATTTTTTTTTTAAATATCCACTCGGCGCTTTTTTAATTTTTTTGGCTCAAAACTCTTAAAAACATGTATATTACATACCCTAATTTTTTCAGATGATAAAAGGCTCGGGAAGTTAGAGTTTCCCGGGTTTCTTCATTTTAGAGGGTTTTTTGTGGATACTTAGCCTATATATATATATATATATATATATATATATATATATATATATATATATATATATATATATATATATATATATGTCTACCCAGCGGCAAAGTGGACATGATGGTTCGGCTCACTGGCTACATTGGGCAATTTTTTAGCTATTGGGTAAGGTTGGGCAACTCTATTACAAACTTATAAATCATAACTTTTAATTTCTAAATGGACAGTGACCTTCATATAATAGTGTATACAATATCATATTATTATTACATACTTTTGTCATGTAAATGAACTTTATCATTTAGCAAGGTGTCTTCAATGGCACGGTTATGTAGATATGCAATGACCAGACAACTTACACAAGAGTAATGTTTATGTTCATATTAGTCCGTGTTACAGTAACATACCTTTGGTTTATTAAGATTTGTTCAATAATGAGTACATGGTTTTGTGGTGAACTACAATCAGTTGTAAGTGGCGATGCACATTTCTTTTCTTTTCTTTCTACGAATACTTGTTAAAACATAGTGTGCACATTTCTATTACTTTTGCGTAACTTGCGGCAAAAAACCTAAGTATCATACTGTAACGTGCGGGTAAATCCACTACTACTATCATTATAAGTAATTATCGAGTTAGCAACTATTTTATCATAATTAAGCATAGAGAGTATATACTCATGTTTGAATATAAAAAAAAAGTTGATATAAAAGGGAAAAGAGAAGAAAAAACAAATAAAAAAGTGGTGGAAATGAAAATTTCGTGTCAATCATGTCTCAAATACAACTTGCAAATATCCCACATCTCTTCAAAAATGTTCTTCTTTATATATGGTGGGTACAAAAGAGCGAACTCGATAATGGGCGGTCACCTTCAACGAACATGAGTTATGATCGTGTAGGTCGCAAACACCAAAGTTGCCTTCATTATCGGCCACCCAAAACCATCGGTTTCTTCGGGCCCAGTGATGGTTAATCTACGGTCCATTGGGATGGGTGCACATCTAGCTAAAGGACTAAATGTGTTATGCATTGTTGATTGAAGAAAGATAGGTATGTAATATGTATATATACACACGAATACGAGGATAATACATAGATATTTAAAAGTGACATATGGCCTTTAATAAAGACATTGAATCCCTAAGTTTTGTTTATAAAAACATGAGGTTTATAACGCCATGTGTAACAACTGTGATGTTATAGGCTTGATTTGATCTTTTATAACTCGTTGCTAGAACTTATACTTATCTATACTATATTATAAAGTATTTCTGACGGACTTCTTAAAATTTAAGAAGTATAAGTTTGATTCCTTATGGTATAGCACACAATGCATATAATAACTACCTTTTGAGGGTAAAATTGTTTTTTAACACCATATTTAATCAAAAGGTAATCAAGAGTCATAAAATGCTTGTGATACCTCATGACACTAGTGGGTATGCCCGCGCGTTGCTACGGGTACGTCTGTTTTGTCACCTTGTAGTTGTTGGGGTTTGTGGTGTGTGTAGAGCTGGCTTAAGCCTTTTTGAGGCTCCAAACTAACTTTTAAAATAGGCCCCTCAAAGCTTACCTTCATTATACAAGCGGTCGACCCATCAACCCGTTTATGTATTTATAGAAAAAAAAAACTTTTATATTTGTGTTTTAGCACTATTTCGTTTCCATTTTTCAGGGTTAGCTATAATATTATCAATTTTGGCACACCATATTATTTACTTGTCACAAGCCTGCACGTTGTAAAGGGCAAATGCCTACGCGTTGCCGCGGGTATTTTTCTCGAATTATCTTAGTTGTCATAATGGTTTACAAATTTAGAAAATGTTCTTCATTTCCCACTTCTTCAAATTGTACTACTTGATGTTTGGTTATTCAACACTTTATTTGTCGCTTCCAATGATCTAGGCCATGGATAAACTAATATCGACCTAGTGCTGGATCCAGTTCTCCATCGGGAGCAACTCCATTTTCGCATATCCAAGGATGACCTGCACATTGTTTATAACCACAACATGTCCAATATTATACTAACAATCATAATTAATAATACAATACTTTCACATGAACGGATATATAGCCCAACTCCCAACGGCTACTCAAGCAAGAATCATGAACAAGATGTAAATGCTAATGAATTAATGACTTATAACAGGTAAGAGGGCATACATAGAACTTTATGTGCAGTTACCGATCAAAAGGCCGAGAGCATATCATCTTTCTAATATCATCTTTTGCACTCTCAGATATAAGCGGCCATGGGTCTGAATCGAAGTCAAGATTTCCCTTCAAAACCGCATCAAATATCCCCTGTTGTGTTTCTACATAAACAGTTAAAATTAGAATCCACAAAACTTATTAGAGTAAAAACAAATGCATATATTTTGTCACTTGATAACACATACCGGCCCAAGATCGAGGTACACCGCTTAAAAATATGTAAAGTATCACCTCGGTTGTCCATACATCGGCTTTTGGCCCATAACGCTTCAACAACACCTCAGGGGCAACATAATATGGGCTCCCAACCACACCAGTGAATATTTGACCTATTTACAGTTACAAAGAACATCCGATGACAAATTTGAAACAAAATATAAACAAAGATGAAATCTTGAATCTTCACACCAGCTGTTCTAATAATATTACCTAGTTTAAAGAACACAGAGAGCCCAAAATCAATCGCCTTGAGCGAAAAATCATCATCTTTGTTAACCAACAAGAAATTTTCAGGCTTTAAATCGCGATGAATAACTGTAACACCCCGAAATGTTGTTTCGCCTAAATATGTCATTAGGCGTAATTGATAAAGTATCGAAAGCGAATTTAGCGGTGGATGTTTTAGTCAATGGATAAAAACGAGACTAAAACCCACTAGAAGATACTAATCTAGTTAATATTATAATCTAAAAGCAAACCGAGACTAAAACTTGAGGGACCATTGTTGCCAAATGACAAAGTGAGTTTTATTAATAATAATAAAACAATAAAAACACACACTTGGTGTGTGTGTGTCGTGAGTGATGATCAGGAGATCATCTCCTCCAACAACCAAACCCTAAACCTCAAGCTCAAGCTCAATCCAAGCCAAAATCAAGGGGCTTTCAGTGCATGAGCAAGAAACGGGTCATATGGGTCCTAAACTACAACAAGGTACCTTTTATTGGCCGAAATTGATGCCATAATTCGTTTTTGATTTCGATGAAAATCTAGGGTTTTGATACAAACGTGGAATTGATGGTTAATATGGGTTACCCTAGTCTTGGGGAGCCTTAAACATGTATAATCCGGTTACAAATCACACTAATATGTGTATTTGGTTTTGATCAATTTGGGGTTTAACCTCTAGGTTGAATCAACTTATATCTAGTAATCCTTGTGACTCTTAGGAGTTGTTAATATGAGAAATTTAGGCAAAGTGGTTTAAATAATGTAATATGAATGATGATTAGACAAATGGTTATGTTTTGGCTAATCTTGAGTTTTAAAACTAAACAAATTGGTGGGTGCACACCACGTGTTTGATTAAATGCCAATTTGGTGAACACTAGTGAAACTAAGAAGTTAGAATCCTGTAAGAGCTATCAATCGTATGTGATATTGGTTTGTAATAAGCCAAGTTAATTGCATATTGTATGTAAGAAAATGGCTATGGATTTAGCTATAAATGGGTAATGAATACATGATATGTGGATAGTGAATTAATTCCATGTTATGTATTCTAATAGTCAAGTTTGATATGTCCCTAAGTTAGGTACAAGAACTAGGGATGCAAATGGGTCAAACGAATGCAAGTCGGATACTTATGGATACAAGAACGGCTGCGAGGTAAGTTTACTTACACTACTATACTATGAACATGGGTCAAGTGTTGTATACCTTGGTTTTAAATTTTGATGTGGGAAGAAGGTATGACCCCCAAGGGGTGAAACCTATCAATAGGAAGTTGGGCACTCGATGCCTAAGAAATCATAATGGGTGCAAGTCATGGGTTAATGCCACCCGGTAAGTCCATAGTTAAATAAACGCCTTTGGGCGAAGCAATATGGGTGCTAAAGCAACCCACATGAAGTGTGGGTGCCAATTAGGTAAGTTATTTTCAAAACTATGTCTAATGCGCGCTAATGCGCTTAGAATTGATCAAATTGAGAACAAACATATGAAACAGTGAAAATCTATGTCCATAAGGACTTAGAAGTTTTTAAACAGGTCATTGAGTCAAAAACAATGGATTTCAATCAAGAAGTGTCGCCACGGATGGCCAAATTGAAAGATTTGGCTATAAGGGGCATTTTGGGAATTTAAAGATTTACTAAAGGTTAAATCTAAGAACCAAGTCATAATGACACAAAACAGACAATGCTTTTAGTTGAACATGTGTCCAATGAGATGACAATATTATTTCTATGTCTTTGGTGTGATTAAGAAGTGTCTTGTATAGTCTAGGGCCTTAACTAGTCGATTTGGGCAAAAATCGACATAAACATTTAAAAACCAAGAACCAGGACATAGGTACATAAACCGGGTGATATTTTTTAGTTAAACGAGCATCAAATGAGTCAACAATATGATTGTTATGCCTGTTGAACGGTCAAATAAGGCTTTGTATAATCCATGGCCTTAACGGGTCGATTTGGGTAAAATCAACATAAGTATTGAATAACCGAAAGGGTGTATTTGATTTTCAGAAATGGTATCTTATATGCATGATAATATGGTATCAATGAGTCCTCAAGTGTTCCCCGAAATGGCTTTGAACATAAGTAAAAGAGATGCGAAAAGTGGGAAAAAGCAAGCAAAAACAATGAGTTTTTCAGCCAGTGGCCAACGTAAGCTACGTTGCAGCGTAGCTTACGTCAGGCCCTCTCGGAAAATCTGCCCAGTGTCCAGCGTAGCTTACGCTAGCAGCGTAGCTTACGCCAGGACCTCTCGCAAAATTTGTCCAGTGGCCAGCGTAGCTTATGCCGGCCCCTCTCGGGAAATTTTATCTAGTGACCAACGTAGCTTACGCTGGAAGCGTAGCTTACGATGGAATGTAATCCCAAAATATTTGCTTTGTATTCCAAACTCGTTCGTTCTGTTTTGACGTGTATCAACGTGTTAACTATTTAAAAGGTGTTATTATCAACACAACTAACCATTATCTATGTAATGGTGCTAGGTATTCCTTTGATGGAAATCCCGGAGCAAGGATCGAGTCGCGAGAAGAACCGAACACACACGAACACTCATCAAGCTTCCGCATTAGAATTCAAAGAACTCTCGACAAAACGCAAAATCTTAGTATATGTTTTAACTATTAAAATGTATAAATAAATGTGAATCGAATATGTATTTGATCAAACGGTTTATGTTACTCATAAATTAAAAAGTTTTAATCAAGAGTGGTTTTACGTAAGGTCAAAACCCGTAGGATTAGGCGTTGATCGCGTGATTACGGGTTAGGGTCTTACAATAACTCCAAGCGAATGACACGCCTGAACAACACCAACAATAATCTTGATCAATTCAGCTACTTTCCTCTCACTATAATTCGCCTTTTGAATAATCCTATCAAACAACTCTCCGCCATTGCAAAGCTCCATTACAATATGAACATATAACGCCACCCGAGAATTTACTTTATTAATATCGTTGTGATTATTAAACTACAAAAGAATAAAGATTAATGTGGTGAAAGAATGACAATTAGCACTATATCAAGAGTACTAGGACATCATCAAGGTAAGTTGTCTTTATAGCTGTAATGTCAAAGCACCGCTTAATATTACCAAGGACAGTCACCTGGACGTCCCACCAGTAGGATGTCCGGGAGGCTTAGCAAATTACTTTAGAGTGATACCGTTTCTAAGAAGACACACTAAATAACATTCAATCCAATTCAATGCTGTGTAACACTTGGAAATCCATCAGTTAGTATGGTCTAACAGGGAAGGTGAAAGGATTAAGTGAGGAGAGTTTCAAAACAATATCTAGAATAACTTGCATTAGTAATTTGTATAATTGGTATTAAAAGTTATACACAAGGGCATAAAAGGAAGAAAATGGTAAAAAAAAATAGAGGATTATACTTGTGTCTCTTCACATACCATCTTAATTTTGCCAAGTTGGACATCTTTACCCATTGCTCACTCTTTATAATGTCGTAGAGATATACAATTATTTTAAAGATATTAAATAGAACACATAAAAAATAGGCAAAATGAAATTTATTAATCCCACCTTTTTGCAGTTGGCCGATAATAATCCCACCTGAGTTTATTCTTCCCACCAATCTCACTTTTCAGACATTTTGCTCTCAATGCACCCTAAGTTAACTCACACTAATGCCGTTAGCTGAAACTCACAATTCTAGGCAATTATTCACCGGATTTGAAAGAGGGAATCGAGACGAATATATTGGTATGTTCAATTGCAGAAATAAGAATGGTTCGATGGTTTAATCGTCGGTTCCGGTCATCCCATCTGAGGAGAATATCAACCTACAACCGATCAACCATGATTATTTCTGTAATTGAACATATCAATATCTTCGTCTCTTTTCCTTCTTTCAAATCCGGTGAATAATCGCCTAGAATTGTGAGTTTCAGCTAAGTGAACATACCAATAGAATCGTCGGTTAGTGTAAGTTAACCGGGGGGTGCATTGAGACCAAAATGTCTGAAAGGTGGGACTGGTGGTAAGAATAAATTTAGGTGAGATAATTATCGGCCAACTGCAAAAAGGTTGGATTAATAAATTCCATTTTGCCTAAAAAAATAATTCATAATACTACACGTTTTGCTATAACCTTTTACATACAATTAGGTACTTTATAAAAGTTAAAGTTTTTATAAACCGAATAATACTATATAGAAATCGAGAAATCAATAATGAAAGTCGTGTTTTTAATCATGAGGTAACGATTTGCATTCTAAAATTATTACGGATGGCTAATCTGATCTAAACTATACGGTCACCGGATTCTATGATCGGAGAAGAAAGATTATGTTTATAATGAATTTCGAACAAAGATATTAAGAAATATTCATATGAAGGAGTGGACAATAACAAAAAAAAATTAATTAATTAATTAATAAGGGTTCTTCTTCTTGAGTACTTTAACTCAAGTCCACACTTCCAGCTCAAGTAAAATTTTCGGTTATTTATTGAAAACCAGTTGGACCGATGTTCATAACCGACTAACCAAACGGGAACAAATGAATAATTGAAACCAACCGGCTTCTGAAATATCTTAATCGAAAGTTTTGGTTTTAGTTATGTCTCAAAACCGAAATGAACCGAACAACAACTTGTACACACCCTTAAAATCACCAATTGGAATGTTGTGGTCTCTGCCGCAACGCGCAGGTACCCCACTAGTAAATTGTTATTTAATTATTTAGTGACCTGGTGGACTAGAGGTTAAACCATTGGATCCAAAGCCAGTTTGGTGTTAGGCCTAATAATCACACACCTTAAAGCCCATAATATTTTAATGATTAGGCCCAAGATTGGACAACAAATCATGATAACCAAACACAATAGATAAGTCGGCCCAAAATAGCCCAGCAATTCATAAATCCAATTCATTGTTATTTTATAGTTTGTTGATCACTATTCCCGTTATATGTGGGTCTTTCCATTATATATATACATTAAAAAGCATGGTCGGTGGTACATTGTTCTATTTTGTCTTTTAGTAAATCCTAACAGTTTTATATATTATCTGCAAGTATTGTTTCAATATTGATGTTTGGTATAGTGGTTGAGTATGCTTTCTATGTACCATATGGTTGTGGGTTCGATACCCAGTTTCTCCCCTTTCAAATGTTTTATTTCCAGTTCTTACCTTTTCTTTTTTATTTCTCTTTTTTTTCTTTCTTTCCAACTTTGTTTCAGTTTTTTTTTTTTTTTTTTTTTTTTGTACTTTTTTAGGTGACAACTATTTTCATCTAATGGTAAACTGGGTCATGGGTTTTATCTCCCTGGCAGTTACCCACTCAAATATGTTGTAGGTGATCAATTATCTATAAAAGTCAACTCTTTGACTTCAATAGAAACAAAAATCCCTTACAGTTACTATAGTTTACCCTTCTGTCATCCCCCAGAGGGTATAAAGGACAGCAGAGAGAATCTTGGTAAGCTTTTGATGGGCGATCGGATCGAAAACTCACCGTATAAGTTCAACATGTACAAGAATGAGACTGAGGTGTTTTTGTGTGAAACTAAGCCGTTGTCGAGTGAGGAGTATAAGATGTTAGTGAACCGAATCGATGAGATGTATCAGCTTAACGTGATTCTTGATCATTTGCCGGCGATTAGGTATACGAAGAGGGATGGTTATTACGTTAGGTGGACGGGGTATCCGATCGGGATTAAGGTGGATAATGGTTATTATTTGTTTAATCGGATAATGGGTATCCGATTGGTTGGTCTACGTATCTGACGTAAATTATGTTCGGAATGAGTCTGCTCAAATATAGACCGTTTTCATCTGATGGTAAAAATTCGAGTTATCTACGTTTCTAACATAACATGTATTCAAAAACAAGTCTGCTTAAATATAAAATGTTTTCATTCTCGATATAAAATCGAATTATTGTACATTTTCATATGATTAACGCATCACATGACGTGTCGTCGCTTATAAACAACTTAGTGGTTGCCGCCGCAACGCGCGGCCTACGGCAACCATCTAGTTAACACAAAAATCTAATGTTTATACATAAAGTTTTTTTTTTAAACAAAATACGAAAGTTACATCACAATAGAAGGTAGACGGGCAACAAGCTACGCCGCCAACCCTTTCTGAATTGCGAACCCTAGTCTACCATACTTGACAAAAATTTATTCGTATAACTTGATAATTCAACACAAAAATCAAACAAGTACAAATCGACTTGGGGTGAATATGGACCCTTAGAAAGTTTCTTTCAATCTCGTGGTATAACCATCACCTATCATGTTTGCACACAAGCGAATCGAATGGCTTTGATGAGCGTCGACATTGACACATTGTCAAAATCAAGGCCATTCTTCTTGCATAATCATATGTTCCAAAACGATTTTGGTATATTTTTTCTTTTGAAACATTTGTCTACCTTATAAACCAAATGCCACCAAGAACATCCTCCAGTAAGTCTCCCTTCGAACATCTCTTTCATCGCCATCTTCACTATTGCTTTCTTCGCGTCTTCAGTTATCATATTCGACCCAACAATCCTCACAAAATGGATTTCATTGTATATCCCGTATCTTCCTCGACTACAGTCCACAACATCATTGGTATCGATGCCTTGATAAAACAAATAATTACATTTACATTGTTCGACTTGCATGATTTCTTGAACACAATTTTCCTTTCCAAAACACCACCTCGTTAATTCCTCCCTCATCTCCTAATCCCAATCCTTACACGTCCTTCTTCAGCTCTACATTTTCTTTCGACACTTTCTTGACAATGCAAAACCTCCACTGAACCAAACACTCATCCAACATCCACATCAACTTTTACTCCTCCATCATCCCCTCCTACCAGCACCCCCTGCCCCCGTCGTTTTTTGGCGCAGTAGTAAAGTTTTGCGATTTTCGTAGGTAATTTTTATATGAATTGAGTCTGGCCCCCACCAATCGAAAAAATGAGTCCAGCCCCCACCGATTCAATCTCCAAGCTTCGCCGCTGTCCTATTACCTCATCTTCATTCTCTCACAACTATCCATCTACATGACCTCCTCCCTTGCCACATCTTCAATGTCCTTCTAATCTTTTTCCTAATCCAAATTCAAGGTTCCTTACAACCCATACACCAGCATGGCTTCCTTTTACATACATTCTACTGTTGAACCAACTTCCTTTCCTGCTGCTAACTGACATCTAGAATGGCATCAAGCCATGGTTTTATAGCATATGTTAAAAATGATATGTGGACTCTTGTTCCACCTGTTTCTAATGCTAATGTTATTGACTATAAGTGGTTCTATGGGATTAAAAGGGATCAACATGGCACTATTACAAGATACAAAGCACTCTTTATTGCCAAAGGGTTTCGCCAACAACCTGGCATTGGTTTCAAAGAAACATTTAGTCCATACTATGAAAACCTCAAAGAACCACTTTACATTTGACAACCACTAGGTTTTCCTGATCCCAATCCAATTATCGCTTACACACAGCCTTTTGTGGTCTTAAACAAGCACCATGAGCATGGTTTCATCGCCTCTTAGAAGCACTCTACACACATGGCTTTCAAGGATCCACAACAGATCCCCCCTATTCACCTAAAAATGAGGCAACAAACCTCTCAATGTTCTAGTTTATTTTGATGATATTATTGTCACTAGTAGTGACACCCCAACTATCAAGATGGAATACGTACGATTACTTAGAAAAGCCTTTTTTTGTCAAATATCTTGGCAATATTTAATATTTTCTATTGAATGAACTAATTCCCCAAGGCAAGACCATTCTTTTGTCACAGAAGAAATACATGTCAGACGTTCGACAACATAATGCCTTCACTTACTTCAAACCGGTATTATCTCTAATGATCTCATCACAATAGTTATCCCTCGGTGGCAATCCACTACTATAGAATCCATTCAAATACCGTCCACTAGTCTAAGCACTACAATATGTTATTATATCTCGCCTTGACATTACTTTTGCAATTAACAAGGTTGAACAATACATGCATTCTCCTCCCGAGAACCATTAGTCGGCTTCCAAACGCATTCTTTATTATCCTAAAGGCACAACTGATCATGGTTTCCTCATTCGACATAGTTCTAGTTCTCATTTCCATGCCTTTACTGATAGGGTTACACATTGTAGGCCTTCTTAGATGCTAACTGGGTTGGTGGCCTAGACGATCGTCGATCCACGAGAGGATTCACCTTATAAATGGGCTCCAACCTTATCTCCTAAATCACATGGAAACAGAAGACCATTTCAAGATCCTTAACTAAGTGAGAATATGAAGCCCTGGCCGACACAGTGCCTGAACTCACATAGTTAGAAGCTCTGTTGAAAGAACTTGAAGCATACACAACCTTTGTTAAAACTCTTTGTTGTGATGACCTTGGTTCTAGATATCTCTCCAAGAATCATGCCTTCCATGCCAGAACTAAGAATGTTGAAGTTGATATTCACTTCGTTCGAGTAAAGGTTACACAATGAAAACTAAATGTCCGGTTCATATTATAGAAGATCAAATTGCGAACATCTTCAGAATGTCTCTCGCTCCTCAT
Source organism: Ambrosia trifida (assembly GCA_028751855.1). NCBI lineage: Eukaryota > Viridiplantae > Streptophyta > Magnoliopsida > Asterales > Asteraceae > Ambrosia > Ambrosia trifida. The sequence continues at coordinate 69,799,046 of CM054126.1, read as the reverse complement.
AGATTTACAATTCTAATATTCAAGCTACAAGTTGTTACCCGACCTTAGCTTGCGGGGGAATATTAAACAGCAAAATGATTACGATTTGTAAAGGTTAATTGTGTAAATATTAAAGGGTAGATCATGTAACTTTTAGTATTGTAAACACGACTCTTTTGTAACCTTCTTATTTACTCAATTACAATGAAAATCATGATTAAACCCACTTAATGGTGTTTTAATTACAAGTATAATACTACAATTTTTCGTTATATATTAACTTATAAAAATATTTTATGAAATAAAAAGGTTGGCCATTTAAATGTTTAAACTATAAAAACAATATAAACCTAAATAAATTTGTTTAAAATCAATTATGGGTGAGTAAAAATCCGAAAAAATACCCGATTTAAACCAACTCAAAAAAACCAATTTAACTCAACCGATAAAACTAAACAGATATTTATGGTTTGTTTTTGGATTTGCATTTAAAAAACCCCAAAAAAACCCGAACCGAATAACTCGCAAAATCATTTTTAATGTTTAATATATATTGATTTAGGAATTATAAACTATGTTCTTCAATTTTTTGTATACATATTAGGGGTTAGGATCAAATACACAAGACACTTTTTCTAGGAAGGGTGAGAAGGATTGTGATCCATTGATCATATATTTGAAGGGTTGAGATTAGTTTGTTTGAAAAAAATAAATAATAAATTAGAGAAAGGGCATAAAAGGAAAACAACATTTGTTGACTTTCTCTCTCCACATGCAATGCACATGTCAATTCCCCCCATCATTTTAAAACGTCTATAACTTTTTCATACGACATTTTTTTTTCAAAAAAATTTCACCATATTAACGAGCGTTTTTTTATCTTTAATATGAGTACCACATTGCTACATTAAAATTGGAAAAAAAAAATCGTGCTAAATGGGTTTTTTTCTCCGTTGTGTCTTCTGCACGTTCATTGTGTTATAGTATGCATGTGTGTTTTATAAATATGTTATTTATGTTTTTTTTAGTATACACATGATTTAACTTTGTCCATTGTGTTTTTAGTATGCTTTTAATTGTGTTTTACGCAAATGAGTTTTGTATTTAGGTGTACATTGTGTTTTATTATGTTGTTCATTGTGTTTAAGTCTATTATTCATTGTGTTTTAGTCTTCTGTTCATTGTGTCTTTTATATGTCGTCCATTGTGTTTTATTAGACTCTTCATTGTGTTTTATACACTATTGTTCATTGCATATTTAATTGGTACTCATTGTGTTTTACGTTATCTCCATTGTGTCTTACGCAACTGGGTTTTCAACTTTTTTTCCAAAAGTATTCATTGTGTTTTAATCTTCTGTTCATTGTGTCTTTATTATGTCGTCCATTGTGTTTTACACAATTAGGTTTTTAACTTTTTTTTCAAAAGTATTCATTGTATTTTAGTCTTTTGTTCATTGTGTCTTTTGTATGTCATCCATTGTGTCTTATGCAACTGGTTTTCAACTTTTTTTTTCAAAAGTATTCATTGTGTTTTAATCTTCTATTCATTGTGTCTTTAGTATGTCGTCCATTGTGTTTTACTAGACTCTTGATTGTGTTTTATACCCTATATTTAATTGGTGTTCATTGTGTTTTACATTCCATTGTGTCTTACGCAAGTGGGTTTTGAAATTTTTTTTCAAAAGTATAGCAATATGGTACTCATATTAAAGATAAAAAGACGCTCAATTTTATGGTATAATTTTTTTTAAAAACGGATGACGTATAAAAAAGTTACGGGCATTTAAAAATGAAGGTGGAAATGGCATGTGACTTGCATGTGCATATGTTTTTGACAAAATTACCCCTCCCACTTGTTAATCCTTTGGACACATGTCATTTTCTAGTGGCTTCTCACCCTTCTCATTTTTTGTTGCCTTTGTAGAATAACCCAACCCTACATATTAGGAAGTTTAACATGTTTATTTATCTTTTAAATGAGTTATCCATTGGCTGGAAAAAAAAAAGTAAACAAGGGGCGAAGGATTCTTAGGGCCAGGGGTAGTCCTGCCCTCCCCCCTTTTGGCACAGTAGTGGAAATTGAAGATTTTCTTAGGTAAATTGAGTTCGGCCCCTGCCGATTTGCCACTACCGATTGAAAAAATTTGAGTCTCCCTCTCAAATTCGAGAACCAAACTTCGCCCCTGGTTAACAAAATCTAATATCAAAATAAATGAATTTCAAGTATTATAAAAGAAAATGTCTTTATGAAACTTTGGAGAAACATAAAAGTAGTTTAAAAGGTTGGGTTATCAATTCAAAAGGTTAAATATATTAACATTAATATAAACTTCTAAGTAAGACTCTTACATTTTGGATTTTATTTTTTAATCTTACGTAATTTTGTTCTAAAAACATTTAAAAAAGCCTAAACCAAAATGTTGCTAAAAGCAAAAACATTGAAATCGAACCGTTTTAAAAAAAAAAACAAAAACTGAACCATATCGTGTGTACCCCTGGTTGGACTAGACACTTGATTTGGTTTGTATGGTTTGGAGATGACATTTAGACACTATATGATTATAGTTTGACCCTAGACATTTAACATCTGGTTGTAACTTTGATTATACATACTTATGTTGTTAAATATTTAATTACCATTTTCCGTTACATCAAGCCAGATATGTCCAACCCTGCCAGGGGCGTAGCATTGTAGGGGCGGGAGGGGGCGGTTGACCCCCCCGAAATTTTCGTGTAGAAGTTCCGATTATATAGTATTCGTATAGAAAATTTGGGAAATATAGGGTTTCGACCCCCCGAAACTGATTTTCGACCCCCCGAAACTAGTGACTTCCGACCCCCCGAACCTCCGGGTCAAGCTTCGCCACTACTGGTAATAGATTTTGACACCTAGATACACGCCACCAAAAAGGCGAGCGGAGGGGCATAATTCGAGCATGTGATCACCTCGTTGACTCAATTTAAAAGTTTTTCAAGTCATGTTAGAATACTGTACGCCGTTTATATCAATGTATCAAAGTTGAACATTAAACCTTGTTGGAAGTAGAGGTGCACAAATTGCGGTCTTTTAATACCAGGTTATGGGTATGAAACCATGTCCAGGTATGATTGGATATTGGAAAAATCGGGTACTGAAAGAAATCGGGTAGGGTTTAGGTATGAGTATTGAGGAAAAAAAACATACCCTATGTACCCGGGTAGGATATAATCGTGTATTGAAACTGGGTATGGAATAAATTCGTTAAAAGTAAAATTGGTTTGTAATTTGTAAATGTACTAAAAATAAATTACAATAACATAAGTTCACTCAAGTATAAATCATTTGCTTTATAACAAGCATTTTTTAAAAACTTAAAAAGTTGAAAAGTAAACATAAAAATACACATTAAAAATTCGGGTATTTCGTCGGATATAGGGTATAATCGATTCGGGTTTAGGGTATAACCGAGTTCAGGTATAGGTTATGACCGGTTCTGAGTATTTTCAAATATAAATCAGGTACATGTATTGAGCTCAAAATGTATTCCCTATCTATACCCTATGGGTGGCGTCAAGTTCGGCTACAGGTACAAAATACCCGGGTTAAAAAATAACTGGTTCCGGGTTTTTTCTTAGGTCCGGTCCTAGGTACAAGTTTTTTTTCCATCTCTGGTTGGAAGCCTTTCATTTCAGGTTCTCCAAGAATAAAGATTTTGCTATTTCGTAATGTGATTGTGAGGATCAGGGGCCCATCATATGTGACTCAGTTATACGGACCAATGGTGAAGCAATTTTTGCTAGAAGGATTTCCATCTTTTAAACTATTCAAAATCTAGGCCCAATACAACAAAAAATCGGCCCATTTGAGGTAAACCTTTTTCTTAACAAAGCAGTGGGTTTATAATCGTTGGTAGGCAGTTTTGAAGACATGTTGCAAAACAATAAACAATTACAAGGATCATGTATTAGTGATAGGCATTTGTCAAGGCATATATAATGTGGTTCAAAACCTTTGGGCCTTTTTGGTGTTTGGGTCATTAACGAATTGTTCATGTTTGCCTTGAACGGTTCCTTGAGTAACTCAAGTTGAGTGTATTGAATAGGGTCGGGATGGTATCGGTATCGAACCGATACCGATCCCAACAATACCGATACCGAAAATTCCAAAATACTAATACCGATACCGAACACATACGGTACGGTACGGTATCGGTTCGGTACCGGTATGGTATCGGTATTTTACCTTAAAATACCGCTACCATACCAATCCCGTACCGATACCGATAATACCGAAACCGAAAATCCATAAATATGGGTACCTATACCGATCCCGAAACCCCTCAGTTCAATATCGGTTCGGTACGGTATCGAGATTGGGACGGGACGAGATCGGTATTCGGCCTTGTATGCTCATCCGTAGTAGTGAATACTATATATAGGTAACTTGGATTAGTCATACACCAATTAAGTTTCACTGTTGTGAAATTGTTCAATAGATTTTTGACTAAGAAATTCTTCGTGCTCATGACACAGATCACGCTCGTGAAATTGGAAATTTGACTGTTGGTTGTTGTATTTGTTTTTGAGTGGGGTGAAAAATGGTTTAAAATGGTTAAATTTATAGGAAAAATGACAAATTTTTAAAAGTTCTCAAAGAGTCAAGAGATTGTTACACACAGTATACAACGGTCAAATTTTCAATTTTACAAGTGCGATGTATGTCACGAGTATGAAGGATGCGAGCGTGATAGAGGGGGCGGGCCGATGTTCACGACATCGTGCTGGATCATGTGGCGGTATCACAAACCACCCCGACCACTCTAATAAGATTGTTAAAAGGGGCGGTTTTGAATTAGATGATCTAGTGAATAAGAAGTGAATTTAATTCACACGCATTTACCAACCTAAGCTTGACTCATGAAATTATTCAAGAAGTCATCAATTTCGAGCCTTTGAATATAGCAGAATTGTTGAATAGCTTAAAATGAAAAAGAAAAAAACGACACACTCTTTAGTATTACGCCACCTTAATTCTACCTAAATACTTACAGTAAGATTTAGAGCATGTTTGGTAGCCTCTTAATGAGACTCTAAACCATTTAGCCCTGAATGATTCAACATTCAGACTGTTTGTTTCAACCTAAAAAAGACTCTGAATAGAATGGTTAAGAGCTAAACCATTAAGACTTGGTGCATAGCTGAACCATCCAGCACTTAATCATTCAGAGCCTCTTAACCATTCAAACCTCTTAATGATTGAGCATTTAATCAACCAAACAACCCCTTAAACACTCTTCACTTGTTTAAGGGAACCTCACAATTAAAGATCCAACTAGTTGAATATAAGAATTAAACACTCATCACTAGTGACAATCAGTTGCTATATAGTTGAAATAATTTAGATCCAATATACATATATTTTATATCGCACGTTTTTTTGCCATTAGTGATTGTTTTGATCAAAAATTACTTGCTAGAAATAACTTTGTTTTTCAAATTAGGAAAAGTGAGGTAGAGTGCTAGTATAGTAAAAACTCAGTGTTATTTCCAGGATGGTGACTTATAAGAATAAATAAGCAATAATATGACAACTATGCTCGGGATGGTAAAGGTAAATTTGAGGATGGACAACTATATCTTGAGGATGTAACTGTCTGACAGAATGATGTAATAGGAAAAAATCAATGAATGTAAACGTAATGCAACAAGAGAACATGTGACACCCGGCACGTTTAGGTTAACATTTTATAAAACACATAAGTCTACCTTAGCGAAAAACGTTTTCAAACATACTTAACTAGGTCAGTTGAGTCGTTATGATGGTTCCGGGAATCATCGGGAGTCGTTACAATGATCCACGGGATCATTGAGAGTCGGTCCATAACCATGTGAACACGGATTGGTGATTTGTAGAATCGCCGGGTTTAACGCACACACGTAAATCTCGAGTCCCGGGAATTGGTGAACGGATGGGAACGTGTTAGTTATCATGTATAATGTGCTTACAAACATTATATGACTTGTCGATATGTGAATACGTGTTTATATGTGTTAAAATAGTGATTACATGTAATTGCATGACATTATAGGTGATTACACTTAATTGCATGACATTATAGGTGATTACGCGTAATTGCATGACATTATAGGTGATTGGCCTAATTGCATGTAAATAGGGGGTGATTGGCCTAATCGCTAGTAAGTCATGCGATTGGGGGATATTTATAGGTGATTAGAGCTCCAATCGCTAGTAGTATATGCGATTAGGAACCCTAATCGCCTGTACTGCTGCGTAATCGCCTGACGCATGTCTAACGACTAGAAACGCCTATAAATACCATCCTTATGTTGTAAAACATCATTTGTGAAACCCTAATACACCCCAAAGCCATCCCACACCTTATCCAACCTTTGGAACACGATTTTGCTCAAGAAATCACATTTCCAAGCCTTACACCTCATAATCTTGCAATTTCAAGGTTGTGTTCTTCATCCCAAACCTTTGTAATGATATTGTTTTGTTCCCTAAAGGTCCAAACCTGGTTTCTAAACATTTGTGTCTTTGAAAACTCATTAAAATCAGTTTTTAAACAAACCCAAACCTCTATGCTTGTTATATGTGATGTATTCATGCAAGATAGGTTTTTTATTGTTTAAACATGATTATTCTTGTGTTATTGATATGTTTCTGATCTAAATGAGTTATCATGATGTTAACCTAGGAGTTTGAAGGTTCATAGATGTGTATTATTGATAATAGGCATTTTGACCCGTTTGAATGATTATGAAGGATTGATAATGATATGTTGTGTTTTGTTGATTGTTTAAGGTTAGGGTTTACTCTAGGATGATGCTAGAACAGTAGGATAATGTCGGACAACATCGTTATGTGATGAAATCTGGATATTTGCTGTTTAGGGTAAGTTTTGCATGTTGGTGTGATGTTTAGATGCTAGTTATGTTATTTTGGGAAAACGCTTGCATTCGGGACGGTTAGGATGATAATAAATTAGGGGATTTTGCTTGAAATAGTTTGATAAATGTTTTGGGTTTAATATTGGGTTAAACGCGCAAAAAGGCGAAATGGTGCGGCAGGGGCGATTAGGGGATCCCTAATCGCCTATAATAGGGGCGATTGGCCCCAATCGCATGTTATATGAGGCGATTGGGAGCCTAATCGCTAGTATGTTCATGTGATTACAATCCTAATCACCAGTTGACCATCCTAATCACCAGTTGACTTTTTCTAATTGCATGTTTGATTCCTAATCGCGTGTACTGCTATTATATGTGTTTTAGCATCCCGGAACACTGTTTGACACCTAGGAATACGTTAGGAACCCCGTGACATGTCTAATAACTTGGTAACACGTGTTCGGACTTGTTTATGCGTTAGTTGGGCGTTATGCTAGGTAGGGTGAATGTTCGCGCATGCTAAGTGTTTAATTGCATATGTTGCATGATATCTTGTATGTGGCTAACACGTGGGATGTCGGGTCACCAATGGGATGTCGGGTTTTTTCTGGTTTGTTCGGTTTAACGTTTAAACATGTTTTCAACATACACGGTCACGGTCTGGACAATTGGGGACTAATTAGCCTTCGGGTTAGTACTCGTCACACTTATGTAAACTCATTGATAGGTCGCCACTAGTAGGGAGTATCACACACGTTTTGGGTTTCTATTTTACTGAGGACGCACTCTGAGGTGAGTTTCACGGCCCCACTCTTTACTGTTTTACATTTTCGGGGGAGATAACATGTTGTATTCTTTAAACGTGTGTCAACTACGATTTCATAAAAGATGAGTCTACTATGTTTTGGTATTCAAGTATTCATTACGTTTTGGAGTATTCATATATTACTATGCGATCTTTGGAAGTTCTGGGGAGAACCATGAATGTGCGGGGATGCACAACGGGGGAAATGTGGATAGATCTATTTGGGCTCGACCCGCCCCACTCGTCGACTGGAGGTCGGACGGGTACATGTTGTCTCTTAGGTATTCAGTATTCAGTATTCATTCGGGCACGTATTCAGTATTCACAGTATTCGAGTCCAGTAATGGTTTTCCAATCGCAGTAGTAACAGGTATTCATATAATTTGCATGCATGTGGTCTGGGTTGACCACGGGTTGAAGGGATAGGGAGCCTAATCCGAAAGGCGTCCCTATCCCCATGAAACAACAACCCTGCGCCAGACCACGGCGGAACAACGCACCCGCGCGAGGACAAGTAATCAACGAGCCTTGCGCGCCAAGACAGATGATAAGCAGCAGACATTACCTGATACGCGCGTACAATCACGCGTGGAATCTTCCCTTAGCACCTTTCATACGAGGTACAAAGAACGACAAAAGGAAGATTCATAAAGATCTATGTCAGTGTACACACCAACAGGAGAAGGACATGTGGCAGATAGTACAAAAGGTGAACGGCTACACTGTGCATGCTGTCGTCAACAGTGACCAGCAGGCATTACCTCGCCAACTGTCAGACATCACATCAGATGGCAGAAATAGCCTGAGCACTGTAGCAAGTACAGCATCACTGTGCACCACCAGAAATTCGCCACGTGTCCAGCTACAACAACGACCGCACTGTAGCACGACGTCGTCAACAGTAACCAGTCTTTCCCGCCAATTTCAGAAGGACCATGGACTTGGGCCTCGGTTGGGCCCAAGCCAATGGTGTCACCTGTGGGCCTTTCCATGCAGCCCACTACGGTGCCTATAAATAGGACTAGATACAATCCTTGTATTTTCATTCAGAAATAGCCACAACAGCCATATACAATCCTTGTAATCTCTCATTCTTAATAATATTCTGGTGTACTTACAGTGGACGTAGGTCATTAACGACCGAACCACTTAAACCTCGTGTTCTCACACACTTCCTACACACACTAACTCACATTAAACATCCGAGCGGGTTAACCACCACGGTTTGGGTAAAGGATTAATCTTGTAGTTACATAAGTACAAACCACCCGGTGATTAGTATTAATCACCGTGTTACTTATTGTTTCTTCATTGGCGCCATCCAACGGTTAGAACAACTTTATTCACTCATCTTTTAACCCACCCATGGCTGAACCCAACCCTAACACCTCCGGCGTACACCAAGCCGGAGAAGATAACCTCCAACAGCCGGAGGACCAAACCACGCCACACACTATCGTCAAACAGACAACTTCACGACTCGACAGGTCAACTGTTGAGATCCGTAATGTCGAGTCAGACGACGACGGCCAATATCTCTCTGAGGAGGACCCGGACCAATGGCTCCTCCGTCAGAACGCTAAGAGTGCTGCAATCTACCAACGGAAGCTCCTGCAGCAAGCTAAGAAGAAAGGCAAGACCCTTGCTTTCGACAGCCCGTCAAAAGCAAGGCACAAGAGGAAAGACATGGCCGATCACGGTGATGGTCGTAGCGGGGAGCTCGGTGGAAACGTCAGAGCTCGGGGCTACGCCAAACCACGTGAGGAGCCAGATGGTTACGAATCATCAAGTAGCGACTCAGGCTACAAAGGAAAGAAACACACTCACGCGTCGCGAGACAGTGATGTGGATGACGATCTGGTCAAACCGTTTCGACCAAAAGCTTTTGCCGAGAAGTCCAAGTTTGTCGCCCGCATAGCGGCTGCCAAAATCCCAAGAAAGGCTAAGCTCCCAAGCAGCATCGGTAGATGCGATGGCCTGCGTGACCCTGACGACCATGTGCATGACTTTGAGTGCGCAGGTATGTCTGTAGACTGGCCTGTCCAAGTATGGTGCCATCTTTTCGCTCAAACCCTTACGGGTGCCGCCCGGGTATGGTTCGACAACCTCCCGGCGGCAAGCGTAAAAGATTTCGACAATCTAACAGATAAGTTTGGCAGTCACTTTTCGCACTTGCGCAAACACAAGAAGGACAAGGCACACATTTTGCTATGTCGTCGATACGACCACGAAGCAATTGAAGATTTCATTGTTCGATTCAACAAGGAGGCCTTGCAAACAGGCTGCGGAGAGGAGCTCACACGAGTTGCGTTCATACACAATGTGCGCAGTCCAGACCTCATGAAATGCCTGACTGGCAAGGACGGTATCCCAGAGTCTTGGGACGAACTCATCCGTTCAGCAAAAATATACGCTTCCTCCGAAAGATCTTTCAACCAGCTACACGGCTTCCAACCACAACACCATAATAATAATAATAATAATAATAATAATAATAATAATAATAATAATAATAATAATAATAATAATAAGCACAAAAGCAAATCCATTTGGAGCCGCATCTCTGGCACCACCGACGAGGCGAAATATTCACCCGCCGGTGATGCCCGCCAAATCATCAACACAAAGCAAACACGAGACCAACGTGGACACTCCAAGAAAAACCACGACTGGACCCCGCTGACAAAGACACCGTCTCAAGTTCTGAAAACCGAGCAGGTCACACTGAAGGAGCCCAACCCTTTGGGAAAACGGCGAAACGTGGATCGTAGCAAATCTGTGAATACCACAACGACTATGGTCACCTCACCGACAATTGCTACAGTTTAAAGATGGAAATTGAAGCCGCGCTGAAGTCGGGCCAACTGGGCCACTTAGTCAAGAATGTTCACCGAGCTGGCAAGGGCCAAGCCAACGAGGAAACCCAAGGCGAGGGGTCGCGGAAGAAAATCCGAGATCTCAACACCCATGCGGCCACACTAATTCCCCGCCATCAATGCAACGTGACAAGGCGTGGCAAAAACACCCAACATGGGAAACGCACTCGGGTACAACCGCTGGATGACTCTTGGAAAGAGGCTGACATCCTCATGCCAAGGGTCAGAGGCGACGCCTCTTGCACAGCCCCACTTGTGATAACCGGCGTCTTCGGGCATTACCACACGCGGTATATGTTCTTAGACGGCGGCAGCAGCACGGATATTATGTACGATCAGTGTTTTCAGCAACTTGATGAGGAAGACAAAGCAAAGCTCATACCAGTCAACGAGCCCATCTTTGGTTTCATCCACGAGACTATCATGCCCCGCGGCATGCTCTCCTTGCCTGTTACCTGGACTGTTGGCACCCATGAACGCACAGAAATATGCGTATTTATGGTCTTACCAGCCACGTCCAATCATGACATACTTCTGGGAAGAGAAGGCATCGCACACTTCAACGCTAACGCCTCCACGGCGCACGCAATGGTGGGTTTCCCCCACCAAAACAGGCGTTGCCTTCATCCGGGGAAACAAGGATTGCCACGTCGCGGACACAGTTAAGCCGCCAAAAATGGTCAAAACAAACGCCCGCACAGAGCTGGAAAAATGGGTACTCAACCCCAAATTTCCGGAGCAAACGGTGATCATTGGCCATGAAATCTCCGAGACCATACGCAATCACCTGAAACAACTCTTGATTAATAACATGGACATTTTCGCATGGCAGCCAGCGGACATGGTCGGGGTTCCCCAAGAAATAGTAGAACATAGACTCAATGTTTATCGCTCCGCGAAGCCAATAGTACAAAAGAAGCGAAGTATGGGCCCGGAGAAAACAAAGGCCATGAACGAACAAGTCACCGAGCTGCTCAATGCGGGCATCCTCCGCCCCATCAGATACCAGACTTGGGTGGCCAATCCTGTCATGGTCGCCAAGGAAAATGGGGGATGGCGCATGTGCGTTGACTACAAAGACATCAACAAGGCGTGTCCAAAAGACTGTTATCCTTTGCCTGAAATCGACCTAAAGGTGGATTCTCTTGCCCCATACCGGTTCAAGTGTTTTCTGGACGCTTACAAAGGGTACCACCAGATACAGATGGCTAAGGAAGACGAAGACAAGACAGCATTCCGCACAGACGCGGGTATCTTTTGCTACACAAAGATGCCTTTCGGTCTGAAAAACGCGGGCTTAACATACCAGCGCCTAATGGACACGGCCTTTGTGAAGGAAATCGGTGTACGGCTGGAAGTGTACGTCGATGATCTAGTAATTAAAAGTAAAGAAGAAGGTGACATGTTACGGGACATCCAGCAAACGTTCAACCAATTACGCGTAGTGCGCATGAAGTTAAACCCTAGCAAATGCTCGTTCGGGATGGAAGAGGGAAAGTTTTTGGGCGTCATCGTAACGCGGGATGGATTCCGCGCCAACCCAGAGAAGGTACAGGCAATCGAAAGGATGCCATCGCCGGCCTCCGTCAAGGAGGTACAAACATTGATGGGTCGCCTAGTCGCCCTGAACCGCTTCCTATCGAATTATGCCTCAAAGTCTTTCCCATTCGTGGAAACTTTGAAGAATTGTCTAAAGAAGAGCAATTTTCGCTGGACCCCAGAGGCAGAATCAGCATTCCAACAAATGAAACAGTGCCTAATGAACCTTCTCACACTAACAGCTCCGCTCCCCAAAGAACCGCTCACGCTGTATCTCTCTGTCACGGAGCGGGCAATAGGCGCAGTCCTAATGGTTGATTGTAAAGCTGGTCCTCGCCCTCATTCATGCATCCCGAAGACTGCGCAGGTACTTTCAAGGCCACCCGATAAACGTTCTCACGGACTATCGGATAAACGACATTTTGGCCAAACCCGAGCTGTCGGGCCGACTGGCGAAGTGGGCCATCGAGTTAGGAGAAAACATGATCAGGTACAAGCCCCGACCCGCAATCAAAGGCCAAGTACTAGCAGACTTCGTCACCAAGATTCCTACCGACAAGATTCAAGAATGCCTTGAAGAAGAATCACCCGCGCCAGCGCATGATCCATCGCAAAAATGGTCCCTATACACTGACGGGGCCTCCAACGGAGATGGCGCTGGCGCCGGATTACGCCTTATCAACCCAGATAAACACGAGTTCACATACGCCATCCGCCTAGAGTTTAAAAGCACAAACAATGAAGCGGAATACGAAGCGTTGCTGGCAGGCCTCCGCATTGCGGAAAAAATGGGGGCCAAGCATGTGGAGGCGCATGTAGACTCACTGTTAGTAGCGCGGCAGATCAATGGGACCTATGATGCAAAGGACGAGACTATGGATCTATACCTGGAACAAGCCAAACAACTCATGCGCCGATTCGACACATGCACGGTCGAACACATCAGACGCAGCGAAAACAAACCAGCCGATGCGCTGAGCAAAATGGCATCCACGGTCTTCGAGCACATGGCCAAAGAAGTCCGAATCGAGGTCCGAGACAAACCGTCTGTCTCCCCGCGCCAAGTCAACGTCACCCAAACGGGCAACGCGTCATGGATGACGCCAATCAAAACCTTTTTATCCTCTGGAACCTTGCCTGAAGACAAGTCAGAAGCCCGGAAGATAAAAAAAACAAAGCTCTACAGTATCAGCTTACGGGCGGCATCCTGTATCGCCGCTCTTACCAAGGGCCACTGTTGCGCTGCGTAGACCCTGCAGAAGCCTCCTTTCTTCTCAAAGACATACATGAAGGAACCTGCGGGCTACACGCGGGCCCAAGGATGGTGGTAGCGAAGTTGATGAACGCAGGGTATTATTGGCCTGGTATGCACGTCGACGCGGTCAATGAACTACGCAAATGTGCTAGCTGCCAGCGCCATGCGCCAAATACCCTGCGCCCCAAGAACAACCTAGTGCCGGTCACAGCGGCTTGGCCTTTCCAAAAATGGGCCATTGACCTGGTGGAACCATTCCCAGCGGCGCCAGGTAATGTGAAATACTTAATTGTTGCTATCGACTACTTCACTAAGTGGGTCGAAGCTAAGCCTCTAGCCAAGATCGACGGCGCGCACGTCAAGAAATTTCTTTGGGAGTTCATTATCTGTCGGTTCGGCTTACCGATGCAATTGGTCAGCGACAACGGAACACAATTTGAAGACCAATCCCTTCAACAATGGCTGGCTCAAATGGGGGTTAAGCAAATATTCACATCAGTTGCGCACCCGCAAGGCAACGGCCAAGTGAAAAGGGCCAACCGCACAATTGTAGAAGGCATCAAGACAAGGCTGGGAACCAAGAGAACAGGGTGGGTAGACGAACTACCACATGTCTTGTGGGCCTACCGCACCCTCACAAAAACAAGTAACGGAGAGACACCGTTCAACTTAACATACGGTTCCGAGGCAGTGATCCCCGCAGGGATAACTCGCCCCACGGCAAGGGTATTAATGGCCGACACAACCGATAATGATAAAGAGCTCCGCATGAATCTCGATCTACTAGAAGAGCGTCGCGACCTCGCGGCAATAAAAGAGGCCAGCTACAAGACTCAACTGGAACAATATTACAACAAGCGCGTCAAAGAACAGACCTTCAAGATTGGGGACTACGTCTTCCGCAACAACGAAGCTTCCAACGCTGAAAAACCCGAGAAGCTTGCCCCAACTTGGGAAGGTCCTTATAAAATACAAGAAGTGTTAGGGAAAGGTGCCTACGCGCTAGAAAGGCTAGATGGCACTGCTATTCCGCGGTCGTGGAACGGCGCGCAGCTACGACGTTGTTATTTGTAATCATGTAACATGGCTACACATGCCATACTATCAATAAAAACGTTTCCTATATCTGTGTTTCTACTTGTATTTTTCGCGCCAGGGTCTTCAAGACTTGGGCAAAATCACGTCGGACCAAAGCTACTGGCTAACAAAACAAGGTGCGCCTTCAAGACGCACCGCGTGCGCGTCGGGCTTACACTCCTTACGCAGCACATGGTCTTCAAGACGGATTTACTTGCCGGACCTATAACTCCGCATAACAAAGGCACGCGCATAAACCCTTGTCTTCTAGAGTCGTTGCAACTCAGACAAGAGAAACGCGCGCTGCACGAAACGCGGTGAAAGGTCTTCTAGGCAAGGCTATCATGCGCCTAATTCGGATCCAACGGCACAAGTCGACCTCCGCTACAGTCTTCAAGGCAAAAAGTATTAACACTTAGACGCCGGACTGTCTAGCCGAGGACGCGTCCTAGCTTTTACTTACACACCGGGTGACGACTTGGTTAAATAAGTAAGGTAGGAACGAGACAACACGATATAACAAACTGAAATTTCATTAATAAAAGGGACTTAAAAACCCTTTTGGTATTTACAAAGATGATTACAGATAACAAACAAAATAGCGCCTATCTATCACCCGCCCCAGAGGTTTCCCCGCCAGAAGCCCTCGCCAGCTCATCTGATTTGTCAATAAAATACTTCAAGGCAGCAGGAGGATCCGCGTTGTTATTACAATCCGCAAGCACTCGAAGGATGGGAAAGTCTATCTTTTCGAACTTAAGCAACTCAGCCTCATACTCATCCTTCAAAGGCTTTCCATAATGTTCGGTGTCCTCGATGCGCCCGTTGCCCTGAGCATGCAAGAAGCCGCCTTCGAAACCCTCGCCGTAACCATAGGCTTGGGCGGTGGCGGCTATGGCAGCAATCTGGTCGCCTAACATAGGCTCCTGCCAGAACCTCTTGAAGACCTACAAACAAAGCAAAAAGTTAGCACATCAACTGGAAAAACAAGTATCAAAAAACAAAGAAAGCGCCAAAGCTTACCCCATTCATTCCATCTGTCATCAACCAATGGATGGAAGTCTGCATCTGAGTCTGGGCGGAGACTGCCTCCTCCAACAAGAGCTTGGCCGCCTCACATTCCTTGACAGCCTCAAGACGAGCCTGGTCAGAGGAATCTAAGTCCCGCTCCAGATCCTCCTTCGCCCCAAGGATCTGGACCCTCTCTTGTTCCAAGAAAGAGACGCGCTCCGTGGCTGCAACAAGGACCGCGTCCTTAGACTCAAGCTCCTTGCGCATTTCCACATATTTGGCGGTCCTTTCGGTGAGGGCCTTGCTTTTCTCCTCCAACTTGCGGACCGCCGCCCGCCTCTCCTCCTGCACCTCGGCCAGAGTATCCTTTAACTTCATCGTTTCAAGATTGGCCTTCTTCCACGACTCCGACCAGCGGCGCTTTCCAGCAGCAGCGTCCTCCTCAAGCTTGGAGACTTTTGCTTCCGCGTCATGGGCGCGACGGCGGTACTTGGCAATTTCTGCCTTGAATGCAGCCTCCTTCTCCGCAAGGCTTTCCTTCTCCGCCTCCACCCTCTCGATATCCTCCCACACCGCCGAATCTCGGCGGCGCAGCGAGTCCATCATAGAAAGTTGAGTCGCCTGATTAACGCACAAGGCGGCAATGAGGTCCTGACGACTCAACAAATCTTGGTGAGTGCGCTCACAGGGAGGCACCACCACGCTGACAAACTCCTCGGCAACCAGGGAGTTAGAAAACAATGTATTCTCCCTGATTGCCCAGCGAGGGCGCCAAATGGCGTCACCACCAGACCAACAGGAGCCATCATACGCTCCTGATGGTTCCCCAACCCTTGAAGACTCGCGCCGACCCTGGCGCCAACCACCAGCTCCAGAGGCGCCCTGCTCGAACAAGGCCCTCTCAAAACCATCACCCTCATGAGCCACCTCCCGGCTCTCAGCATCGGCGCGTTCTTTCGACTCGCGCTCCTTAGCCAATCGAGCTTTTTCCTCCAAGAATTGCTGCTCTTGGAGGCGGAGGCGCTCAGCTTCCGCCTTTTTCTCTGCCTCAGCCTGTCGTCTGGCCTCATTGGCAGTAGCTGCCTTAGCAGCCTCAGCCCTTCGAAGGGCTTCATCCGCCTCCGCCTGCCTCTTCGCGGCGGCTACTTTCTCAGCCTCAGCCTTCCGCAAGGCATCATCAGCTTCTGCTTGTCTTTTCGCCGCCTCTTGCTCCCTCCAGAGAGCTTCTTCCTCTCTCCTACTCGCCTCCGCGGATGGAGACGTAGGAGTAGTAGGCACAATCTTCAGCGCCACTGACAAGAAAAGATAATAATCTATCAGAGAAAGATAATGATAATAATCAGAGGAAAAAAACAACATAGAGCGCAACACTTACCAGTAGTTTTCGTCCTCAACAGCTTCTGGAACAGCGGCTATCAAGCAAAAGCCGCACCAATGCCCACAGAGAAAACAGGCGTTGTTGCTCCTTGCGGCCCGCTACCGCCGCTCCCAAGGGAGGCCTTGGAAGCACTTGATTGCTCCTGACCTTGAGCAGGTCCCTCACCCTCCCCACCACCAGGGGGAATAGGAGACGCTTCCCTAGAGGGAAATGACCCCCGCGCAGTAGCGCTAGAAGACACCTTTCCCTTCTTCTTCTGGGGCCCAGAAGATACATCCTCACCTTCATCCTCGGAGGGGGGGCCGTCTCGCCTCCGGCGGCGCCCCTTGATGAATTCCCCTGCTACATTGGAATAGCTCGGATCAGACTCTGGAATTTTCTTGGCATAGGTATGCCTCCGCGGAGCATGTTTCCATCGGCCACGCCCCGCGGACGCCTTCAAAGACTCAGTTACCTCTACTGAAGAGTCAGTAGAGTCATCGCCAAAAATGCTAGTCAACAGGGGATCGTAACACATACCGGTTGTCCCATAATAAGCCTGCGGCGCGCCGGTGAGGTTCGGATAATAAAAACGATCCGCCACAGCATCCAAGCAAGAAGCTTGGCCCTCGGCTACCTCTCGCCATTTGATGCCCTTCTCCGCTCGGGCGGCAAAAAACTGAGCCTTGCTCACACCTGAAAACAAGAGTAATAATTCAAGAAAGATCACAGACTGATGTAACGAATGAAAAACTAACCTTCTTGGCCAATGTAAGGCTCCTTCCCTTCCCGGATGCCCACGCGGCTCAAGCCAAGTAGAAGGAAGAATCCCTCCGATAACCCCTTGATCTCCAACCTGGTGGCGTTGGTCGTCAAGGTAATAAACCAGGAAGAATCCCTCCGATAACGCCCCTCTTCACAAAGAAGAATTTCTCCTTAGCCCAATGCAAGGACTTAGGGGTGTGAGTGGCCATCGGCGGCACTTTGGGGCGGGGCTTGAAGGAGAACCAGGTCTCATCCCTCGCCAAGAAGTAGAAGACGTTGAACCGCTCAACAGTTGGCTCAACATCCAGGGCGCGGTATGAGGCCTCAAAATGCACCAGCCTCAACATCCCAAACGCCGTCAGTTGGGTGGGCCCAATCCCATAGGCTATCAGAGTATCCACCTGGAAGCGGGTGCAAGGAAGGCGGAAGCTACACTTGGTGAAGTGGGCTTCATACAAAGCAATTTGCCCACCAGTGGCAGACAAAACAGTGTCCGTTGGAGACGGCAACACCGGCTCCCACTCCGGCAAAATGTGGAAGACCTCACAGAAATCAGTAAAATGATGTTGACTCCAAACACAGTATGTGTTGGTCATCAACTTTCTCTCCTTCACCCGGCCATGCTCCACAGTGGCCTCCTGTACAACCTCCTCCGGGCCCTTGCCCAAGGCATCGATGGAGGTACTATGACTTTCAGACATGGTAAGAACAAGTAAAATCAAGAAATCTGGAAAATGTGGCCGGAAAATTTGAAGATTCGCCGGAATCTTCAAAGGAAGTTGAAGAAAAGTAGATTCCAGAGACGGACAGATGGAAAGAAGAAAGCAAAGAAAACAGACAAGAAGAAACTTGAAGTTTCAACAATGAATCTTCAAGATCAGTGAGATCTTTGAAGATTAAACGGAAACTTCAAAGAAAGAACGGTGGCTGGAAGTTTGAGAGAAAATGAGAGCAAAGAAGGAAGAAGAAGGTTATAAGAGTGTAACCGTTCATATGAGCCCTAACGAGGTTTATATACTCATCGCATTAATGACAGTGGGACCCACCAGGGAGGCACCAACCGTCACACCTTTTCGAATTCAAAGCATGAGATGACGACACGTGTCAATGACACAGACAGACGGCTCAGATGGTAGTGTGTGACAGTTATACACTGCACACATACCGGATGTTCGACACGTGTCGCAAGATCTCACATTATCTACAAGGTGAGCGCGTGAGAACCCACGCGCTTGACAGAAGGCACGTGCCCACTGACACGTGGCACAATCTCAACCATGAAGACAAAACGTCAGACGCGTGACGTCCCACGCTCCTGACACCAGACGAAGTATTGGTAGCTGCAACCACGATGTGACGTCCCTCAGTCTGCACAACCAGACAATCACCGAACACGTCAGCAACCATTAAACTTCCATCAGAAGTTATTGATCATTCGAATTCCAGGCGCATTTACTCCAATTTATGGGAGACAAATTGAATGTCAATGATTTAGAATCTATCACAAACTCCGGACCCGCATTAATCACTCCAGCAGCATTTAATTCCTCGGCGGAAAGTTGACGTAAATTTACAAAAGACGTTCCCCGCCCAACTCCTGCAAAGGTAAGGCGGAGAACGTTCTTCTCAGCGGAAACTTGACGTAAATTTACAAAAGACATTCCTCGCCCAGCTCCTGCAAAGGTAAGGCGGAGAACGTCCTTCTCAGCGGAAACTTGACGTAAATTTGCAAAAGACGTTCCCCGCCTAACTCCTGTAAAGGTAAGGCGGAGCACGTCCTCCTCGGCGTAACTTTGACGCAAAATGAGAAAAGACGTTCCCCGCCAAACTTTTCAAGAATCCGCGGCGGAACACATTCAAGAGCTTCTAAACACAAGCAGATGAGCTTTCATCCGCGACCAACATATTTTGAGTCTAGCACTCCACCTTCTCACCAGCGAGCAGGAGAAGTCCTAGACTAGGGGGATTTGAAGGGATAGGGAGCCTAATCCGAAAGGCGTCCCTATCCCCATGAAACAACAACCATGCGCCAGACCACGGCGGAACAACGCACCCGCGCGAGGACAAGTAATCAACGAGCCTCGCGCGCCAAGACAGATGATAAGCAGCAGACATTACCTGATACGCACGTACAATCACGCGCAGAATCTTCCCTTAGCACCTTTCATACGAGGTACAAAGAACGACAAAAGGAAGATTCATAAAGATCTATGTCAGTGTACACACCAACAGGAGAAGGACATGTGGCAGATAGTACAAAAGGTGAACGGCTACACTGTGCATGCTGTCGTCAACAGTGACCAGCAGGCATTACCTCGCCAACTGTCAGACATCACATCAGACGGCAGAGATAGCCTGAGCACTGTAGCAAGTACAGCATCACTGTGCACCACCAGAAATTCGCCACGTGTCCAGCTACAACAACGACCACACTGTAGCACGACGTCGTCAACAGTAACCAGTCTTTCCCGCCAATTTCAGAAGGACCATGGACTTGGGCCTCGCTTGGGCCCAAGCCAATGGTGTCACCTGTGGGCCTTTCCATGCAGCCCACTACGGTGCCTATAAATAGGACTAGATACAATCCTTGTATTTTCATTCAGAAATAGCCATAACAGCCATATACAATCCTTGTAATCTCTCATTCTTAATAATATTCCGGTGTACTTACAGTGGACGTAGGTCATTAACGACCGAACCACTTAAACCTCGTGTTCTCACACACTTCCTACACACACTAACTCACATTAAACATCCGAGCGGGTTAACCACCACGGTTTGGGTAAAGGATTAATCTTGTAGTTACATAAGTACAAACCACCCGGTGATTAGTATTAATCACCGTGTTACTTATTGTTTCTTCACGGGTATTCATTGAAAACATTTGGAGTCAGTATTCATTAAAAACCTGTGAATTCACCGGCATTATTTGCTGACGTTTTTTAGCATGTTTGTCTCAGGTCGTTGAGGTAGCAGCAGTCGATAGGCGCACGGAGTCTCACGGCGTCTAGGATTCACTTGCATTTCATTTTGAGTATTTCAAACTTGAGTTTTACTTTTGAGTTGTAATAAATTTTTACGCTTCCGCAAGCGATGGATTAATTTTGAAAACTTAATTGGTAGTTTACGTTGTTTTTCTAATCATATAGTTGTCGTTTATTGTAACCGTTGACTTGGATCCTGGTGTGTCACGCGCCTCGCGGTAAAACCCCGCACGTGGAATTTGAGGGTGTGACAGAACAACACTCGATGTACGAGGAAAGCCCTTGATCAATTGTTGATCGCCGGCACAAAACCTCGGGAGGAATCTAAGCCCCTTCCTTGTTTGTTAATATTAATAATGGAAAAATAGTACAACTTTGGATGAATGATGGGCGAATGTTCTACGAATACAATGATAAGTGCTTTGTGTGTGTAAGTATCAGAGTATTAAGTGGTATTCAGGTAAATGTGATGTGTCCTATACTCGTCGATCATCCCCTTATATATAGTTACATGAAAGTAAATTAGAGATACCGTGTAATTTGCTAGTTAGTTAAGTTCCTTGAAGGCTTCAGGTGACTGTTGTAGCTGTTTTGTCTCAGTTAGTCGTTGCAGCAGCTGTTTCCTGGTTCTTTGCCTATATTTAATGTACATCGGTTACAAGTTTAACTCCTTCTTCGAGCTTGGACTTTGTCTTGCAAGTGTAACTCTTTCATCTTAGACTTAATTGACTGAATATGATAATATAGACATTATAAAGAGGTTACCAGACTATATTATAGCTTAATTGTACTTGCAATCATGTCATAGAAAGATACATCGTTAGACCATCCTCAGGATGTGCACATGCTAAAATACAGTTACATCCTGAAGTCTGTTAAGTCCTTCAGCATCCTAAGGTTGCTACACTAAGGATATGAGGTAAAATCATCCTGAGGATTTTCACCACCAGCAGTGATCTCTTTCGGTTGTGATACCGACGAAAAAGCCGCTTCAAAGCATTAGGAAACTCACTAGTTAACATGATCAATAAATTAAAGACTTTTTAGTTAGGGGCTGTTTGGTAGCTCCCAACCGGGTATTAGTACACTTAATCAGTTAGTATTAAGTGCGTTTGGTTTACTAATATAATACTCTTAATCAGTTAAGCCTTTTACTCCCTTATCCATTCACTTGTTTTCATAGCTCCCAACCGACCACTCACATACCATCACCAACTAGTTAGGCCGAGACAAGTCAGACCTCTTACTGATTCAGAGTCTCTTATCTAACTAGACATCTTAATGATTCAGCAGTTAACTTTAAATCTTGTTGCAAGACACTTTTCTTCTTAGGTGCTATGCACTTTGGATTTTTTTTACAAATGACTTACAACATGACATATATACTTTTTATATGATTGGGGTTGGTGGCCCAATGGTAGAAGCAAAACTTCTAGGAACACCTAAGGGGAGGTCATGGGTTCAAGTCTCACAAGGAGTAGAAAAGAAATTTGCCGTTCAAAAAAAAATATATACTTTTTATATAAGATTGTTAAACGGGTCGATTATGAATCAAAAAGTGAGCTAGTGACTTACAAGTGAATTTAAGAGGGTGTTTGGGATTGAGTTTGGAGATACAAAAGTGCTTTTGGTCAAAAGTGCTTATTGGCTTATGACTTTTTGAAAATGAGTTTTAGAAAAAGTGTTTGGATTAGCTTTTGGGATGAGAAACGTCAAAAAGTCAATAAATTGTCTTTTTTTTAAAGTGTTTCACTTAACTTATTGTGAATACTGGTTGTATGGGTGGTAGATTTGTAATTTTTTTTCCAAAAGCCAAAAGCCAAAAGCCAAGATTTCTAACTTTTCAAAAACAACTTTTCCACCCTTAAAAGCCAAAAGCCAAAAGTCAAAACAGAAAGTACTTTTGGTTATACAAACAACTTATTGATTTATTGGCTTTTTGAAAAAGCCAATAAATCAATAAGTTGTTTTGAAACTCAATCTCAAACACCCTCTAATTCACACACTTTAACCAAGCTTCTCTTGAAAATTTTCAAGGAATCATCAATCTCGAGTCTTTAAATATGGTAGAATTGTTGAATTACTTTTTTAATTAAACAAATAGGAAAAAAATCCGTCTAAATTCTAAATACCGACAATGAGGTTTGAACCTTACCCATTGAGTTAAGAGGATTCACCAATGTCGATCATCAAATGCCTCTTGGCAAACGTCGAGTAGCTACAAGCGTCTTTTTAAAACATGGACCTTTTAAGTGTCGAAAACTGGATCTCTCAATGAGTTATGATTCAACTAGTCAAATATAAGATGCTTCTTCTCTAAAATTTAAAACAAAATCAAATTCGTATTGCTTTTCATTTAAATGAATTATTGTTTTATTTTTGTTTTCATTTAAATAAGTTATTTCTTTATTCGTATTAGTTTTCGATATATTTTTGCTATAAATATACATCAAACATATTGGTATAAGTAGGAACAAGTCAATTTAAGTTTCTGCTTAGGTTTCACGCAATATCAACTCTTGTTTATACTCCAAATATTAATATTCTCGTATAACTTATCTTGAAAATGGAATACTCTTTTTTTTTTTTTTTTTCAAGAGATCGAATAGAATACATGCTACCATCCTTTATCACAATATATACCTGCAATGTGCACAACATGTATCGAATGAATGGTAAAGTATAATATTAATAGTTGTGTTCCAAACTATTCGATATATAGAAAATGCACATCTTTATTTTGTTTCACATCATCATTCAAAAACTATCCAAAATTTATACCGTGGGTGAAACTATAACTGTTAGATGTGAAATCAGAATTAAGAAACAGAGAGGAAAAATTCATACAATCACAACTGATTTTATTGATAATATTCTCCCCTATTTATACTACAAGTTTCCCTCCATTCAACTAACATAACTACCGTTCAAACATTATTACAATTTGACACTTTCAGTCCCTATTCTTTACATTTTATTACAATCAGTCTATTACTTGTAACATATGCCCCCTCTTCAACAATTTTCTTGTCCTCAAGAAACAAACGAGGGAAATCTCAATTTGAAATCTTCTGCGAACTCCCAAGTTGCTTCAGAGAGTGGTAAGTCTTGCCAATGTATAAGAAATTGTTGAGCTAACCTTTGCCCTCTTTTAACTAATCGCCGATCAATTATTGCCCTAGGTTGAAGTACGAATCTTGGACCAATTGGAAGTGATACAGCTGGTGTGTGATTCCCATGAGCTTTCTTCAACAGAGATACATGAAAGACATTGTGGATTTGAGCATCATCAGGTAAATCAAGTCTATAAGCCACTTTGCCTATTTTTGCTGTAATCAAAAAGGGTCCAAAGTATTTAGGGCCAATCTTCGAATGTTTTTGGGTTCTCATACTTGTCTGCACAAAAGGCCTTAGCTTTAGGTACACCCAATCACCCACATTAAAATCTCTTTCACTTCTGTTCTTATCAGCATACTGCTGCATTCTATTTCTAGATTGCTGCAATACCTCTTTCAATTTCACTATCATTGCCTCCCTGTCCCTGTGTAGTTCTTCAACTGATGCCACCTGGGTATCATTTGGAATAAAAGGGATATGAACAGGAGGGGCAAAGCCATACAAAGCCTCAAAAGGAGACATTTTGATAGCTGAGTGATAGGTAGTATTATACCACCATTCAGCTAGGCTTAGCCATTTGACCCATTGAGCAGGAGAATGCATACACATGCATCTCAAATAGGATTCCAAACACCTATTTAACACCTCTGTTTGTCCATCACTTTGAGGGTGATATGCAGTAGAGTAACATAACTGCACCCCTTGAAGCCTCATAAATTCTTTCCAAAAAGAGCTTAGAAATAAGGGATCTCTGTCAGAAACTATATTCATTGGACAACCATGTAGTTTAAAAATAGTGTCCAAAAACAGCTGAGCAACTTGTGGTGCAGTGAAAGGGTGAGATAGAGGTATGAAATGGGCATACTTAGTAAGCCTGTCCACTACTACCAAAATAGTGTCTTTACTCTGCACCTTTGGTAATCCTGATATAAAATCCATGGACACATCTGTAAAAACATGATTAGGAATAGGAAGGGGTTGTAATAGGCCAGGGTTTGCAACTGGTTCATACTTGGCCTGTTGGCATGTGTGACAGTTTTGAACATAAGAGAAAACCTCCTTATAGCAGCCTTTCCAATAACAGAAGTTTTTCAGTTTTTGAAGAGTGGGAACAAAGCCAGAATGTCCTCCAGTAGGTGAATTATGGAAAACATTTAGAATATCAGCCTTCAAGGAACTATCATTTCCCACAAATATCTTCCCTTTTCTTTTCAACAGAATACCATCCCAAGTCACATTGTTAATAGATTCACCTTGCTGAATTCTATTAATAAGTGACTGCAAATGAGGATCAGTGGACCAAGAGATTTTTATTCTTTCCAATAGCAATGGATTCACTGAACTTAATCCCAACTCAAACAAGGCCAAGCCAGACACTCTAGATAAACCATCAGCTGCTAAATTCTCAGGGCCTTGTTTGTAAACAATCTCATATGTATACCCCATAAGCTTTGCTAACCAAGTTTGTTGCAAAGGGGTGGTGATCTTCTGAGTAAGAAGAAACTTAAGACTTTTGTGATCAGTTTTTATCACAAACTTCTTACTAATCAAGTAGTGGTGCCACTGCTTGACTGCCATAAGAATGGCCAGAAGTTCCTTCTCATATACAGATAAAGACTGTTGTCTGATGGACAAAGCTTTGCTAATGAAGGCTATAGGGTGTCCTTCTTGCATCAAGACAGCCCCTAATCCTTTAGCAGAAGCATCAGTCTCCACTGTAAATTCTTTATTGAAATCTGGCAAGGCCAGAACAGGAGATGTTGTTAAAGCATCCTTTAGTTGATTAAAGGATTGCTCAGCAGCCTCATTCCAATGAAATGAATCTTTTTTTAAGAGTTCAGTCATAGGCTTAGCAATAGCTCCAAATCCTCTTATAAATCTCCTGTAATACCCAGCTAACCCCAAAAATCCCCTTAGTTGTTTTTGAGTCACAGGTACAGGCCAACTTTTAATTGCCACTATTTTATTTGGATCAGTTTGTACCCCTTTTCCTGATATGATATGACCCAAATATTCCACACTCGACCCCCCAAAAGAACACTTAGACTGTTTTGCATAAAGAGAGTGTTGCCTTAATAAGGATAATACCTGTCTAAGATCTTGTAGATGTTGTTCCATGGTAGGACTATAAACCAGGATGTCATCAAAGAAAACCAGTGTAGTCTTCCTCATTGTATCCTTAAATGTAGAATTCATTAAGGCCTGGAATGTAGCTGGTGCATTAGTTAAGCCAAAGGGCATAACTATGAACTCAAAGAGGCCTTGATGTGTTCTAAATGCTGTCTTATGCACATCCTTTTCTGCCATCCTTACCTGATGATAACCAGCCCTTAAATCCAATTTTGAAAATACAGTTGCTCCCCCCAATTCTTCCAGCAATTCTTCTATCAAAGGTATTGGAAACCTGTCCTTGATTGTGGCATCATTCAACTTCCTGTAGTCTACACAAAATCTCCAAGAACCATCTTTCTTTTTGACCAAAACCACTGGAGATGCAAAAGCACTCTGACTTGGTCTCACTACCCCTGAATCAGTTAGTTCTTTAGTCAGTTTTTCTAGGACATCTTTCTGCCCTGCAGGGTATCTGTAGGCCCTTTGATTGATGGTAACATTATCATCCTTCAGTGTAATTCTATGATCACACTCTCTTCTTGGAGGTAAACTGGTGGGTACAGCAAATACATCTTCATACTCTTTTAATAACTGCTGTAGGGCTTGATTATCCATACATGGACTCACTACTCTAGTCTCATGCTGATAATTACTTTCTGTTGCAGTCTGCATACTGAACAACTGAGCAGATACTACCTCACCCTGAGAATTCAACAAATCTTCCATCCTTTCAGCAGAACATAGAGAAACTTTGTTATTCTCTAATCCCTTCAACTCTACCCATTTGTCATTGATTTTGAACTTCATTGTCAACTTCTTAAAGTTCCACACAATATCATCTAATGTCTGTAACCATTGAACCCCAAGAACCATATCATAATTGGTTAAAGGCACTAGAATCACATCTGCCTTAAACCATATTCCCTGCATCATCCACTGGAAGTCTTTACAAACTTTTGTGCACTTCAATTTATTACCATCTGCCACTGTTACAGACATTTCAGGAATACTCTCTATTGGACACCTCATTTTGATAGCTAAACTTTCATTAAGGAAGTTATGGGTAGATCCTGAATCTTTCAAAATGTGTAATGTTTTTGTTCCAATAGAACCCTGCACCCTCATAGTTGAAAATGATGGGACTCCCATCATTGCATTAAGGGATATCTTGGGTTCCATTTCTTGAATATTTTGATTAACCAGATCACTCATATCCACTTCTTCATCAAATTCATCAGATCCACACATCTCAGATCCACACAACTCAATTGAAAACAGTTGTTTGTTTTTACATACATGCCCTTGAGTATATTTTTCAGAACACCCAAAGCATTCTCCCTTAGCTCTCTTCTCCTCTATTTCTTTATGTGATAGAGTCCATTTTCTTGAACTCAATGGTTTAGGTTTAGGTAATAAGGCTAAAGTATTGGTATTAGGTGTATAAGAAGAAGATTTAGAGTTGTAGTAGGTGTTCTTGGTGGTTTTAGAGGTAGAAACAACATTTAGGGATTCATTTTGCATTCTTGCTAACAAATAAGCTTCTGGGAGATTTCTTGGTCTTAACATTCTCACTGGATAGCCTATCTCAGGTTTTACTGCCCTTAGATATAAGCTCACAGCATACTCATCACAGATGTTGACCTTAGTCAATGCTTTATCAAATTCTTGACTCAACTCTTCTAAAGAACCAGTTTGTTTCAGAGATGCTAAAGCACCCATAGCATCTTGGTTTAAAACTAAACCAAATCTGGCTACAATAAAACTCTTATATTCAGTCCAAGACATGCCTTCAATACTACCACCTCTTGATTGAACAAAGGATTGATGCCATAGTAAAGCTACATCATCCATGTGTACAATAGCCAATTTGACTTTCAAATGATCAGGGGTGGAATCAATGGAAAAGAAATGTTCTGCTCTACATATCCATCCTTCCACATTATCCCCATTAAATTTCGGAAAATCAATTTTTGTCAATCTGTTAGAGTGATTTTGATTGTAATTGGTTAATCCTCCATTGGTGAAATGAGAATTACCATTATTATTATTATCATTATGATTATTATTATTATTGATTGACTGAAATTGACCCATCGACATTGTTTGAATGGTTTTTAAAACCTCATTAATTTGAGCTTCTAACTGAGTTTTCATTGCAGTAATGTTCTCAGCATTCTTTACTGCAAGATTCTTTAAACCTTCCATTTCTGATAAACTTTTTCCATGGTTAGCTTCCAATTTTAATAATGTGTTTTCATGCTCTTGCAGTCTTTGTTCCACAGTTTGGTTTCGAGTAGAGGTCATCTTGATTATTCAACAATCAAGAATCAGCAACAATTGAATTGAATCTATGATTCGGAATGGAAGAATTCCAAAAAATGAATTGATCCACAGAATTAATCGATCGCGAATTGATCAATTAATCGGATTAATTTGACCACAAGTGATCAAATCAGGCTTTTGAAGGAAAAACAGAGCACAATTGAAAAAATATCAAAATTTAGAGTCAAGAATGAACGAATCAAAGGAAAATTAGCTGAATTGATGGTGTTTCAATGGTGTTATTTGGGTAAAGAATACTGTGGTTGTAGATAACAACAGTAGTTAGTTAAGACGGTTATGGGTAGTTAGCGAAAACGAACGGTGGATAGTGGTGGTGGTTGATCTGAGGTCGGGAGGACCGACGCTCTGATACCAAATTGTTAGATGTGAAATCAGAATTAAGAAACAGAGAGGAAAAATTCATACAATCACAACTGATTTTATTGATAATATTCTCCCCTATTTATACTACAAGTTTCCCTCCATTCAACTAACATAACTACCGTTCAAACATTATTACAATTTGACACTTTCAGTCCCTATTCTTTACATTTTATTACAATCAGTCTATTACTTGTAACAATAACGGAGGATCTGCTAGTTAAATTAAATTATCTATAATTATTAACTTTTTTTTTTTTTTTGAAAAGTGAACTTCATTAAAAAACCAACCAAAACCGACACCTATCACCAAGACGGAGATAGAAGCCGAAAACCAAACAAAGTTTTAAATTACGTTACATCAAACAAACACCATCTACGCCAATCCACAACCCCCCTTTAAATCTATGCTTATACGAAAGAAAACCCAAAGACTTTATATCCGCAACCAACTCCGTTACATTGGGCGCCTTATTCTCGAAAACCTTTTCATTCCTAGCTCTCCACAATCTCCAACAACCAATTATAATAATCCCATGAAGAACTTTCTTCTTGATACCCGTAACACCGCTATGCTCGTGAAATTCTACCAGATCGTTGACATGAAAGACGAACGGCGTAGGAATGTTACACCACGAAGCTAAGGAATTCCACACCCCCCGAAGCAATGGCGCAACCTGTCAAAACATGCTCTATATTCTCTTCAGCAATCTCGCACCACCCACATGAAGGATCATCAATATTAATATGTCTTCGAACAAGAGCCGTCTTTGTCGGAAGACGATCCAAGAAAGCACGCCACATGAAGATGTTGCATTTATTAGGGACCCAAGAACTCCACTTGAAACCAAACTCTACATTACTAGAAACCGGGCCATGAAGCCATTTTTTAACCGAAGCTACCTGAAATACGCCATCCGAACCATATGACCACCTCCAAGTATCATCTCTATCCAACAAATTAACCGTATGAAGCTGGTCTTCTAATCTTTGTTTATCCGAGAGCTCAGCTGTGGACGAAGGAGCCCGAGTCCAATCCCAAACCAATACACGGGAATTACCAATACACTTTAACCTGTCAGCGATCACCACCCCTTTGAATTTTTTGATACTATATAGCGAAGGAAACACAAACTTTAAAGGTTGGTTTCCCAACCACGAATCCAACCAAAACCTCAAATGACGCCCATTACCAAGACTACCACAAACCACACTATTTAAACCGCTCCCATCCACCTTGTGCTTGTTCCAAAACGAAACAAAATTCTTCCACACACCCGTAATTGCCCTATTAACTGGAGCAATACCCCAACACCTAGCCGACCCATGGATGGAAACAATGACCCTTCTCCACATCAGGTTAGGCTCATTCAAAAACCTCCATAGCCACTTAATCAACAAGGCATTATTATTAGTTTCTAGAGACGCAATCCCCAACCCACCGTCTTTAATGCTTTTAGTAACAACCTCCCAAGCAACCCAACTCATTTTCCTCACTCCTTCCGAACCACCCCAGAGAAACCTCCGCATCAAACCCTCTAGAATGTCAAATACCTTCTTCGGAGCCTTGAATAGAGATAAATAATACGTGGGCAAACTATCCAAGACCGATTTTATTAATGTTAACCGACCGGCGATGGATAGAGTATTAGCTTTCCATTTGGATAACCTTCGTTTAAACGCCGTCACCACCGGCTCCCAACTTGCCACCCTGTTCATATTCACCCCAACCTTGATACCCAAATAATTATTAACTGTCGTCATTTTCTTGTTGATTTATGGGTGAGCAAATTAACTGTCATAACTGAACTGATTTTAACTGATAGTCGACATAACCAATGGTTATGGTTATGAAATATCATTAACTGGCCGAGCGGTTATCGGTACGGTTATGAGGCTTTGGTTAATCAATATAACCGAAACCGAACCGAACTTGTAATGTTAAGTCTATGTAATAAATTTATGTTTTATACTACCCATGTAGAGGATTTTTACTAAGATAAAACTATGCTAGTAACAAAGTGATTTTGATATAAGTGTCCTTTATTTTGATGGAGGTTTTATGTTGTTGAAAAATATCTTATTGAAAGTTGATCCCATTGGTAGTTTATCAAAAAGTATAGTTTTGATTGTCTTATAAAAAAACCCAAGCTAAGTCCAAAATGGTAGTTCCATTGTTGATTATGCACACTTATTAATGTTTGAACTTTACCCAAAAGTTAGTTTTAGGCCATATAGTTTGATAAAGGGGATTTCCCCTTCAAGCCCTAAAAAACCACGGTGTGGTGGAGGGGCGTATTTGTTTTTGTTATTTTTTAATTTTTCTTTTAATAAAACAAATAAACTAAATTAAAAAAAATACGTTTATATTAAATAGAACAATAACATTAAATAGAATAAAAAAATACTAATAATAATCAAAACTTAATTAAAAAAACATTATAACTAAGATTATATTTTTGCATGATATGTTTTTTCATATCCTCGTACATTCGTCTTTTGAGACCGGAAAGGATTTACCTTTGTGTGGATTCATTTCGGGACTGCTAGGTCTGGTGAATTACCTTAAATTTGTAGACAACGGTATTGAGGCAGACTAGGATTCGGGACGGTTAAATGGCTTGTTTGGGTTAAAGTTACAATTGTGTGGATTCATTTTTGTTAAAAAAAAAAAAAAAAAAAAAAAAAAAAAAAAAAAAAAAAAAAAAAACTAGATGGACTTTTACAAATGTTTGGAGTGAGGTAGAAGAGATTTGTGAAAAATGGTGTGAATGAGTTTGATTTATATAGAAATGAGTGAATAAAAATTTTAATTATTATTTTGTTTTTAATTTCTAGCCATTCAACGACTATTTATTCAACAACCAACCAATCGCCGCCACATCAAACACCCCCCTCCCCCATGGAAACTCTGACCCGAATTTCCCCACACACATTGGTTCCACACTCAAATAAGGGGGTGGCGTTGATGGCGTGGTTTCTTCCCCCCCTTCCCACGCTACCATACCATACCGCATAGTCTTAGTTGAAGATTTTTGGTTAATAACCGAATCATAGCTGATTTACCATAGCCGAAATTCAGATATGTTTATGATTATGATTAATGGTAAAAATCGAACTAAACCAACCTATCCACACCCTTAATTGACACTTACTATTTAGACCAACAGAATAGTTGCAATGAATACAAAATTAACTTTGTAGTAACTATACAGTTAGAAAAATTATTGTTATAACTCTAAAAATCGGTATAAGCGATCGCATATCAGGTTTAGAAGTTTGCAAGTAAAACTCACAGCTAAAACCATAACCGCTTTACATGTGTTACTAATTTAATGATCGATTTTTAAATCGGTGATAAATTCGGATGCAAAGCTAGAGGTCGCACATTGAGTAGCCAAACTCGCAATCGCAAAATTTGTTAAGTCTCAAACATAGACACGAGTTTTTTTTTTTTTTGGGCAAACATCAGTCACAAACTCATTTCAATAGGAAAAGTCGTACATTAGATTAACCAAAAACTTTTACGAACGGTCATAAGGGTGGAGGGAACCAAAAACTTTTACGAACGGTCACAAGGGTGGAGGGAATGTAACAACATAGAGTAAATCATGTTCATGATTTACACATATCATTTCATTATTATTTGTAATGATTGTAATCAATATGTAATATTCGCTTTCCTAGTATAGGCGCTTTTGTATTCTATATATTGTAATTGTTTTTCATCAATAAGATTTGTGAGATTGAGTCCTAACAGAATGGAAACGGTAACCATTGGGACGAGAGACGAAAAGGTGAGAAGGAAGTTGATGTGATTTGGGATGCGGGATAGAGAGGAAGCAACAATGAGAACGCCACCGCGAATTGGCGAAAACACAAAGAAGGAAATAGATAAGCTGGACAAGGTAAAACACCACTCCCCAGTTTTGGGACATGAGGATTGAGAGAAGTGAGGTCGAGAGGTACCTGTGGGTAAGTACTTGGTTCACTTTTTGGTTAAAATAATAATAAAATATATAATAACAATACTCTCGTTGTTCTTTGGAAATAAACAAATATAATACCATATACAAAGATCATTTGAAATACAATGTAAATAAAGTGATTCAAACAATTGTCTTGATTAATGTTCTTGACTGTAACACCTTTGACAGTGACGATGAACAAACTACTTTACAAGCGTTGGTTGAGGATTCGTGTTTGACATATTTCCCTTAAAACAAATTTCACGCCTCTTCCTAGACGAATGTTAGTGTCTCCAATGGTACAATAACTAGAGCAGTATGTGTAATGCCAGAGATGACATTTGCACAAGATAGAACACTGCGCTATTTGGCGTTTATATATAGAAATGTCTGGAAAAAGATGAAGTAGTTGAACAATTTAGGGTGATCCTCTCTAAATTTTCTTGAAACCAAAAGTATGTGTGTTTTCTGTATGTTATAATAATGAACCACTAAGTTCATTTTTATACTCATGCAAAAGAAAGACTCATTTATCTCGATTATATTGTAATAAGCAAGACAATCAATCTTGTATTAGACAAGGTTTTACTTTTTTTAAACGGATTTCAGTGATTAGTCAAATCTATCAATTTTTATGACACGAGCTAAGCAAGTCTAGGCTATTGCTGAAATGAGTTGAAACGGCTAATCAAAACAACTAATCGGACCAAACAACTAATGAGTGAACAAATGATCTAGTTCAAAGGTTCAAACCTTTTTTTTTTTAATTTAACTTTATCCACACACCAAAAAAAAGGCGCACGCTAAGTCTCAAGGCGAGACAGAGCCGCAACCAAACAAACCATTGCAAAATGTCAAAATTACACACCATAATTATTAATCAGTGTACCATTTGGTCCAAAAATCTCACCAAGGAGCAAACAATTTATACTAACATCACCAATCCCATTTATGACGTCATCAGTTATTTTCGACCCAACTATAAAGGACCGCACCATACTCAAGCCATGCTCATTCACGCCTAGCCGAGCCCATCGAAGCAACCTTCAAAAATGCAAAAGCGGTTCACAGTGACCAGGTGCAAAGTGCGAGTTTGGGTGTTTTGCATCCTTTAGGGCCCCACTAATGTTTGCGTAAATGAAACAATCTACAAGAGCTGCTTCTCGTTATATACCACTGCTGATTTTGTCATGCCACCTATTTGAGACAAAAATGAAAAACTTCAATTCATTATCTTCCAACTTTGATTGTTCCAACAACACAACTTCGAACATCGATATCTCAATCATCTTAGCTTCATTTTGGACGTGGTTTGGTTCGTTATGATGCTCTCACAAAGTAGAACCCAAACACACGAATAATTATTTGTATAACCTATAAATAAATTTAATTATTTGTATGCAAGATATCTAGTGAAAATAACATCTTCACCCAAAATTCAATCAGTGCATGCTCTTATTAAAATGTGAATATTGTTACATATTTAGTTAGCTTAATTTAGGAGATAATTGCCATGTAATTATCATGATTATCCTTCTACTAGGGAGAAGGATATACACATTGGCGTAGTTTCATAGGGGCGGGAGGGGGCGCCCTGTAACTGGTGACTTCCTACCTTCCGAGATTTTCGCTCAAGCTTCGCCACTAGATATACATGATACAAGAAAAAGGATAATCATGATAAATTGATAATTACATGGCAATTATCACCTAGAATAAGTTAACTAAATATGTAACAATATTCATATTATAATAGCTCTGTCCACCTTATATTTGTTGCAAAGGGACAAGATCGACCTATTTGCGACTGTTTATACGGTTACAAATGTTCAATTTTGTGGCTTTGTGTTCGGACAATGACCAATAACCCCATCACTTGGTTTCTCTTATAAATATAATATTTAGCTTGTAAGACCATGCGTAGTGGGGGGCTTTATTTATAAAGCCCCTCTTCCTGATTGATCCACGTGGCTGCTGAGTTAGCATGGAGAGAGAAACTGAAAAAAGGGTGTAGTGGTATGGGCTTTATTTATAAAGCCCCTATTGATATTTTATTATATTTTTTAAAGTAAAAAAATAATAATAAGAGAGAGAGAGAGAGAGAGTATGATGTGGCACAATTTGATTGGAGGGGGAATAAGTGGTCCGGCGCCATTTCTATAACGCCAATTGATGTTTTTCAAAAATAACGCCCCCCGTAATGGTGTGGGGGGGCGCCATTTTCAATTGGGGCGCTATATTTCAAGCCCACTACGGTGGGTCTAAGAACAAGTAAGCATGATTATTGTAAACATATTCTTAAAAAGGAATATGATGAAAGAAATTAGAAGAATCTTTAAAGAAAGAATCATAGCATTTGAGAATCAAGTGAATGGTGATGGGTGTTGCTTGATATTGAAGTATTCTTTTTTATGGTGTTGAGTTTGCTTCCTATAAGGAACATCTTACGTATCTTATGCAATATGCATGCAAGCCCCACTTAAAAATATGCTTTTCATATGATATTTTATTTTATTAATACATGATCCACATTATTTACAGCTATCTTTTTACTAAGAAAACAATATAAAAGTATACCTTCTTTTGCTTGTTTTCTCCAAAGGGCCATTTTAATGCTAGCTTTTGACTCGACACGTCAACTGTTTTATCTTTAATGATGTTTAATAACAATTTTGTAACTCAAATAGGCTTTCAAATCAATAATTATGTTTTTTAACGAGCAACTAAATACCATCTGAGTTGTAAGTGGGTTAGCACTGACAAATGACTGCCTACTGGGCAGCCCAAGTCCACAAAGCCACAAATTTGAGGAATAACTCGTCGTCCGAAGGCCTACTGCGGTCAAGGTTGTAAAAATCCTAATTAATCACCAATGATTAATCGCTACTCATCACTTTACTGATTAATTTTGGGCTAATCACTCGACTAATCAGTGTGCGATTAATCACTGATTAGTCAGACCAAATTGATCCTAGTCGGACCTAAAAAAACTCAAAATTAGGTAAAAAATGAATTCGAGCGGGTCAAAACTGGAGGAAATCGATCAAATAAAACACATTCTTACCTCAAAGTTGGATGATAATCCATGTTTTAGAAACAAAATCGATGAAACTCTATGAAACCTAGTTGCTTCTGATGGTTCCTTACGATGAAAGAAGGAACGGGAAGGAAAAAAATAGGATATGGTGAACGATGGAGGTGATTGGGGTTATTTAAGTTTAGGTATTTTAATATTTAACCCCCCTTCCATATTCACTAGTTTATATTTGGCCCATAAACTTCTAAATTTATACATATAAAGTATAAAATTAGCATTATATATGTATAAATTTGGAAAAAAAAAATATATATTAAAATCCAATCCGATCAATCCTGATTAATCTCGATTAATCCCTAGCCGGTACCTCACTGACCGACTAGCGCCTAGCGAGTTCTACAACACTAACTGCGGTAAAACTCTTCTGGATTGGATTTGGACTTGAGACCAAATAGCCTCAAACTCTTATCTTCATCAAAGGAGGCAGGCAGTCATTGATGGTTTTCTAACGGTTTTATCTGTTATTCATCATGTTTAAAAACATTGGTTTTGAGTAGGGGTGTAAATGACACGTAGCGGCTCGAGAGCTACCCGGGATCGGCTCGGTAAAAAGCCCGAACGAGCCGAGCCTTAACGAGCCCGAGCCCGAGCCCGAGCTTGAAATATGGCTCGTTTAGTTATCGAGCCCTAGATACAAAGCTCGATTGGGCTCGCGTGCCTAAACGAGCCCAAACATAATTATAAATTATTTATATATCTCTTATAATTTATAGCCCACATCTACAAAGCCCAAGTCCTTATTTCATAGGCCCATATAATAACACTTGCGAGCCGAGCTTTGAGCTCGTTTGAGATTGTTCTCAAATCACCTCGAGCCGAGCCGAGCCGAGCCGAACTCGAGCTTTTGATTTTGCTAGCGAGCCGAGCTCGAGCTCAAGATTGTAGGCTCGAACCGAGCCGAGCTCGAGCTCGAGCTTCATAAAACCATAACGAGCCGAGCTCGAGCCCAGTCAGGCTCGGGCTCGGCTCGGCTCGTTTACACCCCTAGTTTTGAGTACGCTAAACGAATTATTCTCCTTCAATCCGTTGCCAAATCGACAAAATATGTAGCTATTTACTTTGGAAATGAAGGGAAAATCAAAGACAAATGTGATGATGCATCAAGTATCAAAAGAAATCTTTTACTTGTAAGTTATATGGACAAT
Source organism: Ambrosia trifida (assembly GCA_028751855.1). Classification (NCBI taxonomy): domain Eukaryota; kingdom Viridiplantae; phylum Streptophyta; class Magnoliopsida; order Asterales; family Asteraceae; genus Ambrosia; species Ambrosia trifida. The sequence goes on along the minus strand of CM054126.1, from coordinate 69,762,360 downwards.
GACATAAAACTAAACAGTCAATATGACGAATTTGCTTAGAGCTTTTAGAAGTAACATTCAAAAATCAAAACACATTGCGTATAGCTCGCTATATATACCTATTAAAAGGATATTAATTCTAACATAAATAACCTCAAAAATCAAATGTTTTAGCTACACAAAACTATAAACTATTTTGCAATATTTTTATATAGGATTTATAAACTATATATTTTCGATGTTTTTATAAAGGATTTTCGGATTTAGAAAGAACAAAGTTCAAACCTAGTATTTGTAGGTTAAGTTATCTTAAACAACAAGTACTAAGTATGTAATTTTACTAAAACGACAACCCGACATATTATTTGTTTGGTAGGGAGAAACCATGGGGTCTTCTTTTTGACCATTAATGAAGGTGATCGATCACCTTATGACTTCACACCATTACAGAAATTAAAAGCTACTTCTTCTCCCCGAAGGAAAGCACAAAATTTAGGCTCCAATTAAAAGTAAGTTCCTTTTGGGTTTCTTTAAACCAATAATACTTCTATAGTTATGATAAACTAAAGGTGATAAGTAAATGTGATAATTGTGACCCGATTACCCATTATCTTTTGAATCTAACGAATCAAGTTAGTGCCTCAAGCATATAAATGACGATTTGAGAAGTGACCCGGTTTCAATCCTAACCTACAACTAGTAGGTACTTAATAAGATAATTTAAGATTTTCTTTTGTGGCGTCGCGATCAACTCTCTTAGACCACCATATGAAGTGCAACGCTAGATAAATTTGATTTACCTCTTACGTGATAGGCTTAAGACTGTTTGAAGTGAATCCGTTGGTTTGTTGGGATTAAACCTTTTGAGAACGAGTCAAGTTAGCATATATATGGTGTATATCGGATACATACATCTAGAAAATGAGCTCATATCGTATAAGTTTGATTTGAATGAATAAGTGTTTATAGTCTTATAAATTATTTATTTAAAAGTACTTTATTACATAATCTAAGAATAAATTAATATCAGCCTTTGGGGTAATTTTTTTAAACATGTGTTTAATTATAAATTATATCATAGCCGCATTGATAAAACTAGTGGATTAGCCCGCACGATGTGATGGGTGTTACTGAGACTCTTTTAAAAAGTTGTTGGTTTTTTTTTGTTCATGTTGTTGTTTAAATATTTAATAGAATATATACATAAGTAGTTAAATAAGATAATACCTACGTAAAAACTAGCAAACCCTAATAGCTCCGAAACTTTCGGACGCTCCAAAACGGCGGCATGGATTCTGAGGAATGGGAACAAGCACGTAATCGTAAAGGGAAACGTAACGATCGTCATGGCTCAGGTAATCAAAAGGTTCTTTCGAAGTTCTTTGTTTCAAACCTCCCCCCGAAGTGTTCTTCGCTAGATTTAAAAGAGGTGTTGGGTAGCTTTGCTCGGTATGAAGGTTCTTACATCGCCCGAAAACTAGATAAATGGGGTAAGAGATTCGCTTTTGTATCGTTCTCCGAAGTAAAAGATGTTAAACGGTTGGGCGACGAGTTATCGGATGTGTGGATTGGGTCGTATAAGCTATTCATTGCGCCGGCACGGTTCGTGGATGGAGTAACAGTGGATAGGCCGGATCCTGTTGATAAGAGGAAGGCGACGTCGGATCCGGGTCATAACCATGCAAACCCTAATGGCCATGCAAAACATAGTTTTCGTGACAATCCGATGTCTGACGGCTCCGATGGGAATGCTTCAGTCGGTAATGGAAGATCCTTCGTCGATTCGTTGTTGAATCGAAATAAAGTGGACGTGATTAAGGTGGATGATTCGGTTGAGCGGTTTTCTCATTGGACGGAGGTGGTTCTTACGGGTAAAACGGTGAATTTCCATACGCTTATTTCTCTGAAGAAGCTTCTTCGTACGTGTGGATGGAGAGCTTTAGACATCAAGTATTTGGGTGGCCTCTCAGTGGTGCTAGTATTTTATGACAGTGGGGATAGGGAAGTGTTCATGCAGGAGAGACATACTTGGTCCAAATGGTTTGAGGGGCTAGTTGCATGGTCTGGAACCGAATGCGTGGAGGAGGGCCGGATTGCTTGGCTCCAAATCCATGGGATTCCACCACAGTTGGCTCTAGACGGGGTGTTTGATTTGGTTGGTAACAGGTATGGGAAGGTAGTTCAATTGGCTTCGTTGTCAGGCGATGATTCTAACTTTGCGTATGCTTTAGTGGGTGTTTTAACTAAAGAATGTAAACGGATTGCCGATCGGGTGGATATTAATTGGCGAGGAAGATTGTTTAGAGTGTGGGTGGATGAAGATGTAGGGGAATGGATGCCGGAATGTGTAGCGAAGGATGATGACGTTGATAGTTCGGAGGAGGATCGGTCTGAAGAAAGTAATGATAGGGATGATGCTGATTCTATGGAAGAGGGTGAGTGTTCTCAAGTCAATGTTACGCCTAATGTTGATGCCGAGTGTAATGCTGTGGGCGATGGATTTCAAGAGTGTCCTAATGAAGTTGCTAGGGAGTCTGTTAGTGCTCATGAGGTTCCAAATGTTGAGGAGGAGCCTAGGGAGTTTACGGATGCTCAGGCCGTACCAAATGAGGGGCTGGCAGACAATAATGCTCGTGATAATTCTACTGTTTCTGTGCCGATAGGAACGGGTCGTAAGAAGTTCAGACGGAAATCTTTGGGCACTAATCGGAGTGGGGGTAGCGGTTCTAACGAGCGTCCTAAGAAGCGTTCAAGGGAGAACAATGATATGTTCGACATCGATAGGCTAATCGGTATTCTTCATGTTCCTGTGGTGACGCCTAGGGATAACGGGCCAGATGATGATTTAGTGTTCGTAACCCCAGATCTTAATACAGGGCTGTCTCCTTCTTCGGAGGGAGCTCGTGCAGTTGAGGAAGGGTTGCCTCCGGTTCGGAACAGTATTGATGAACCTTTGCAACAAAGTAGTCCAATTGTAGTGGAGGCAGAGAAGACCATAGAACTTAGCAAGGTGTTAGGAGTTGAAAATTTACAAGACTTTGCTTCTGATGTTCAAGACGTTCTTATTTCCGAAGGGTATCAAGTTGGTGGTCAATGAATATTATGTCGCTGAATATTCGTGGGTTAGGGGATTCGAGCAAAGCTGATTGGTTTCGTGGTCTTCGGGTGCACCATGAGGTTAGTTTTACTGTTTTGCAAGAGACGCAATTTGTTTCTATGGATTCGGTGGACGTGGGGCGGTTCTGGGGGCATGGCGACCATTCTTTTGAGTGGGTTCCGTCTTCTGGTAGATCGTGTGGGCTATTATCGGTCTGGGATTCGCGGGTTTTTACTATGGAAAGGGTGGTAAAGAATAGTAACTGGTTGTTGGTGTCGGGGACGGTGAAAGGGAAGAGCAGTTTATTTCATGTTTTAAATGTTTACTCTCCTCAAAATCTTGTCGCTAAACGGGTGCTGTGGAGGGAAATTTGCGGTTTGATTGGGGAGGGTAATGGGCGGTGGATTGTGGCAGGTGATTTTAACTCGGTCCGGTGTGCCGAGGATAGACGGAATTCTGTGTTTAATGTGGGCGAAGCTAACGAGTTTAACGATTTTATTGATGATTCAGATCTTCACGAGTACTCCTTGCAAGGGAGGCGTTTTACTTTTGTTGCAGGTAATAAATTGAGCCGCATTGACAGAATTTTTGTTAATTGGGATTTCTTTATGGAGTGGCCGTGTGCAGAATATTTAGCGCTCGAAAGGAATAAACCCGATCATAGTCCGTTGGTTTTGAAAATCGGTGCTGCCAGGAACTTTGGTCCTAAACCGTTCAGGTTTTTTAACTCCTGGATTGGCAGAGAAGATTTTGGCACGTTGGTTAAGAAAACGATTGATGATGGCTCGTTTGAGGGGACCCCGGACGCTAGATTACTATCTAAGTTCAAGGTGCTGCGAGATGTTATTACGAAGTGGTCGATTGATTGTAAAGCTAAAGAAAAGGAGGAACGGGTTATATTGGAGCAAGAGATGAAAGGGTTGGATCAAGCGATGGAGGATCGGGATTTGTTAGAAGAAGAGGTCTGGGCGCTAGGTGAAATAAAAAGACGGCTAGGCGAGTTGGATCATTTTGCATATCGGGATTTAAAGCAAAAGGCGCGGTGCAATTGGGCCACTCATGGTGATGAAAACTCGCGTTATTTTCATGGCTTTATCAACAAACGTAAAGCTGCTAACTATTTCCCGGGGTTGGTTTTTAATGGCGAATGGGAGACAAACCCGGTTCGTATCAAGAAGGAAGTGTTTCGTTTTTTCTCTGGTAAGTTTAAAGAAAACATAAGGCACAGGCCCCGTTTGGTTGGCTATGGTTTCTCGGCCCTATCTTCAGTAGAGGCGGACTCATTAATTTGCGCCTTTTCCACGAGTGAGATCAAGAAGGCCGTTTTTGAATGTGGTAGCGACAAAGCTCCTGGCCCGGATGGATTTAATTTTAGGTTCATTCGTTTTTTTGGGAGCTGTTCGAGACGGATTTCGTAGACGTGCTTGCTCATTTTCATAGTGCTAAGCGTTTTTGTCCGGGAGTTGGGTCTTCCTTTATTACTTTGATACCGAAGGTAAATAGTCCGTCTTCTTTGGGTGATTTCAGGCCTATAAGTCTTATTGGTTGTATTTTAAAGACGGTGTCGAAGGTCTTGGTGAATCGTTTGAAAAGAGTTATGAACAAGGTCGTCTCAGAGCATCAGTCGGCTTTTCTTTCTGGGAGGTATATTCTTGATGGCCCCTTAGTGGCTAATGAGGTTATTACATGGGCTAAGAAGAGGGAGAGGAGAATTTTCTTGTTCAAGATTGACTTCGACAAAGCCTACGATAACGTCAATTGGGAATTCTTATTGTCGGTTCTTGCCCAGATGGGTTTTCCTCCTACTTGGTGTGATTGGATTCGTGGCATTTTATTGGCGACTAGAGCTTCAGTTCTTTTTAATGGATCCCCGACTTTCGAGTTTGGGTGCCATAAAGGCATTCGTCAAGGTGACCCGCTTTCTCCTTTTCTCTTTATTATTTTGATGGAGGCGTTTTCAGGTATGATGAAGCAAGCTTGTGACATAGGTGCGTTTCATGGTATTATGCTTCCTAATGATGGTCCTAAGTTATCCCATTTGCTTTATGCGGATGACGCCATGATTATGGAAGAATGGTCTTCTTTCAATTTTGATAACTTGAAACGTATTCTTCGCATTTTTTTCTTATGTTCGGGGCTAAAGATTAATCTTCACAAGTCAGTTTTATTTGGTATTGGTGTAGAAGATACTGAGATTGATTTCCAAGCTTCTAGTATGGGATGTAAGGCGGGTAGAGTCCCTTTTTCTTATCTTGGTATTACGGTTGGCGCTAACATGAATAGGGTGGCTAATTGGGAGCCAGTCGTGTCTAAGTTTAAGGCGAGACTTTCTAAATGGAAAGTTAATTCTTTATCTATCGCTGGCCGTTTAACACTTATTAAATCGGTGTTGGACAGCCTGCCTACTTACTATTTTTCGCTATTTAAGGCTCCAAAGAAGGTTATTAATGACTTGGAAGCTTTGATGCGAAGATTTTTATGGGGTGGCTCGGATGAAGTTCGAAAGATGTCTTGGGTTGCATGGGAGGTTGTCACAAAACCTATAAAAGAAGGAGGGTTAGGGATCGCTTCTTTAGAAGTTAACAATCAAGCGCTCATTGCTAAGTGGCTTGGGAGATTCCTCAATGAGCATCATGCGATGTGGCGTCGGGTTGTGTTATCTATACATGGGTCATCGAGAAGTTGGGGGCTTGCTCCGGTTAATAGCGGGGTGCCCGGGGTTTGGAAGAATTGGGTCATGTTTTGGAACAAGTTCAAGATTGATGGAGTGGGTTTTAATAAAGCCATCCGGGCTACTGTTGGGAATGGTCGGCATATCCGTTTTTGGTTGGATTTGTGGCTTGGCTCGGAGTTATTGTTGGAAAAATTTCCAGCTTTATATGCTCTAGAAAAACATAAAGATATCTTTTTAATGGATCGGTTGGTGGTTCATGGTTCTTCTCGCCGTATTAGTTGGGATTGGCTTAGAGTCCCTAATTCTCAAGTGGAGTTAAGTGAGAAGCTGCTACTGGAAAATTTGCTCCAAGGGATTGACTTGGCTGATAGTGAAGACATCTGGTCGTGGTCGGTGGGAAGCAGCAAAGAGTTTAGTGTTTCAAATATTAAGCGCTGGATGGTCAGGGCCGAAGAGGGTGCTGGAGTTTTTTGTTTTCAATGGAGTGATTGGGTTCCAAAAAAATGCAATATATTCATGTGGAGGGCGGTTCTGGATCGTTTACCAACCAAGGAAGCTTTGGCTAGACGCCATATTCAGTGTGGTGACCATGTGTGCGTGTTATGTAATAGCAATGACGAATCGATTGAACACTTGTTAACCGGGTGTATTACTTCGACGGCAGTTTGGAATGCTATAGCGTCTTGGTGCAAGATCCCTACGCCTTTCGTTTTTCATGTTAACGATTTGGTGGAGTTGCATAAGGTGAGTGGTGTGTCGGGGGATATTAGGTCGATTATTTACGGCATTGTGATCATTACTTGTTGGCGGATCTGGCGTGCTAGGAATGAGAAGATTTTTTCTGGCAAGGATACGAAGGTAGTGGAGATAGTTGCGGATATAAAATCTTTTGGTTTTCTTTGGTATAAATATCGTTCTAAGTTAGGGGTAGTGGATTGGACTAGATGGTGCCGTTTTGATGTAACGTGATTTTGTATTTTGTTTTTGGGCTTTCGGCGTCTTTCTCCGTCTTGGGGATAGTCGTCGGTAGTGTTTGTTTTTAATGAAAGTCAATTTTCAAAAAAAAAAAAAATAAGATAATACCTGATTTAAATGGTATTTAGTTATGAAAACATAGATAGTAAATTAAATTTAAAATATTAATCAAAGTATTATAAATAAGATAATACTTGCTAATATGAGGATAACCCAATTAGTAAACAATATTATGTGCATTAAATAAAAAAAGTTTATTAAATGTGGACAAATTAGGAATTACTGTAAAGAGTACTTATACCCTACACAATAATATTATAAATTATTTATATATGCATTGATAAAAATAAATGCGATTTCTTGCATGGAATTATTGAGTTTAAAACCTTCAGAAAATATAGTGCGTGCATAATTGTTTACTATGCTTTTTACGGTTGTTGAATATATTGCAAGCTTAATTTTAGAACAAAAAAAGGGGTTTTGATTCTCAAATAAATAATAAATGGAAAAGTTGAAAGAAACTCTTTGTTGGATCAATGCCCCTTTTATGTCATAAATCCATTATTTGATTATATTAGTTGAAAAAGCATAATCCATTTACCGTAAGAAAGATTATCAAAGTCAAATCGGGAAAAAAAGCATAAATAATTGAAACAAATAAGTTTTTATTAAGTAACTATGTCCCTAATTAAGGAATCAAACGTTTTTGGTTACAATCATAAAAAAAATCTCTATTTTACCGTCTATAACCAAGAGATAAAACTCACCTATTTAAAAAATAAAAAATAAATAAAAAGGTGTCTTATATCTTATATATTTTTTTTTTAATAAAAACAAACCCTTGTTCCACTCCTCTCATGAACAAGTAGTGTTTTTGACATTGTATAAATATGTTTAATATGTATTAACAGCATGATATGATACTCTTGATTTTTTTAAAGATTAATTAGCATTAAACAGGTTGAATATATGCCCACAAAACTTAAGGGGCAAGTACTATATGAAAAAGATGTTCCAAATTGACCAAAGTTAACCAAAAGTCATTACTTTTATATCTTGATTCTATAATCTTTAGGGTACCCTTTAATTCTCCCATTGCTATATAAAGACACACCAATGTTCCTACCTTCCACTCAAGACTAAACATTTTTCTTAACATTCATAACATTATTCTCTCTTTCTTTCCAAGTGTTAATTTGCCATACACTTAATGTCAGTTGAAGATAAGAAGCACGAAGAAAACACTAATAATGTCATTAAAGATAAACTTAGTTTTGTTAGAGATGGAACCATCAAATTGCCACCAGGGTTTCGTTTTCAACCCACGGATCAAGAGATCGTGTTCCAGTATTTGCTTCGTAAAGTCTTCGCATGCCCTTTGCCTGCATCTATCATTCCTGAAATCGTCGATATTTGCAACTTCAATCCTTGGGACTTGCCAGGTTAGGAATGAAAAAAAAAAAAAAAAAAAAAACCTAATGGTTAATTACATTATAAGTGTTCCACTTTGTTTGCATAACAACCAAAAACGTATTTAAACAAACAAACAAACGTACCCAGTAAATGTACCCACATAGTAGGGTCTAATGATCAATAAACAACATACTTATGATTGTTTTAATTTCAAATGTGTAAATAGGGGAGTGGGAACAAGAAAGGTACTTCTTTAGCAAGAAAGAGGCTAAGTATGGACATGGAAATAGAGTAAACAGAAAGAGTGGTGATGGATATTGGAAAGCAAGTGGTTTTGATAAACATATCACTAGATGTTGCAACAACAATCCCATATCAAAGAAGAAAGATACAATTACAGGGATGAAGAAGACACTCGTGTTCTACAAAAGCAAGCCTTCAATTACTAGAACTCATTGGATCATGCACGAATATCGCCTTGTTCACTTGATGACTTTACCAACCGCCACCTCCAATGATAAGGTAACAATATATAGTTTTTATGTTAGGAGAGTTCATTATATAGTATATATAGTTATTATTTATAAACGTTTTATCATTATTATTAGTTGATTAATAAAGAGATTCTTAAGAGTTAATTGAAATGAAAAAAAAACGTCAATGTTTTTCGTTCTTATGATCTTGATTTACTTTGTTTCGACTTGCAGAAATGTTGGATTCCAATGGGAAATTGGGTGTTATGTCACGTGTTGTTGAACAAAAGAAGCCGAAAATCAAATGAAAATGATAACCGAAAGAGGTTGGAGTCGCGGGAACAACTAACTAGTAATCAAAATCTTACTAGAAATGACATGGTTTTGGCCGATTGTGATGAAGCTAGTTCATGTTCATCTTCTTCATCTTGTGGTTCAAGTGTGGTCACTCATGAAGTGTCTTCAAGTAGAACACCAATAGATCATGAAGAAACTCAAATTGTATAGTATAGTATAGTAATGGAATAAATCCCTTTTTTTCCCAACCTTGCTAATTAATGTATTGATCATTAGTTAAATGCTATTGATCTATTGATGAGAATTATATATTTTTCTAGCTAGTTGTTTAATTGTCAATTTAAAATTGGAATTGATTGGTTTCTAGCTTGTTTCGAAAGAGAGATTGATAGGATGCATGCCATGCATATAAGAATTTGGATAGTTTGAAAAATGCATGATACATGAAATGTGGTTGTGAAGTAAGACAGGACACGTATTGATTCCCAAGGCTTGCTTGACATTGTTTGTACCTTGGTTTTGCGTGCCCTATGAAGTTGTAATTATTTCTGAAATAGTAGATTCACACTCACAATATAAACTTACTAATTATAGTGTTATTAATATAGAAAGTCAACAATAATGTTGATGGATGAAACCGTCCATGAGTTTAGCACCACCCACCATTTGATAGAGTGGTATAGGTGAATGAAAATAAGAGTTTGAAGTCATTTGATCTTAAGTTCGAATCCGATTCAGAAGGGTTTTACCACAGTGGGCCTTCGGGCGGCAGGGTTTTTTCCGAATTAGATGGCTTGGTGGAATTTGGTTGCCAAGTGAGCAGCCACATGTCCAGTGCTAACCCACTAGCAGTTCAGGTGATATTTAGTTGACAGTTAAAAAAAAAAGTTCAACCCTAGTTTTGAAGGTATAATTTTTTGTTTTGGTTATTGGATTTTATTACTCCCAACTATATGGTATTGACCGCGTCGCTCAGACATGAATATTATACGTAGTATGTGGCTCTTTAAGCACAAATTTCGTTCTGATAGCTCTTTAAAACGTTACAAAGCCAGGTTGGTATGTGATGGTCGTAGTCAACAAGTTGGGGTTGACTGTGGTGACACTTTTAGTCCAGTGGTAAAACCAACCACTATACGGACGGTTCTTACTTTGGCTCTTTCCAAATCATGGCTAATACACCAATTAGATGTTACAAATGCATTTTTACACGGTCACTTGCAGGAAACCGTTTACATGCACCAACCAATGGGATTTCGCCATTGGGACTATCCAGATCATGTTTGCCACCTCAAGAAGTCTCTTTATGTCCTCAAACAGGCACCTTGGGCCTAGTATCAACGGTTTACTAATTTTGTTCTTCATCATGGATTCACTCAGTGCAAAACGGATAGTTTCCTATTCATCTATCACCATGGTCATGATGTCGCCTATCTTCTGATCTATGTGGACGACATCATACTCACCACCCCCTCTGATCAACTCCGTCATGTAACAACCCAGAGTGGACCCCAAAAATTTTCGCAAATTTAGTATTTTATATAATACACAAACCATCAAGATGAATAACAGTGAGTGTGTTTATATGCGAACCGGAAAACCGAACCGTTGTATATAATACTATTAGAATACGTTATACGAGACCTGACTAATACGCGCTACGAATCGAAACCCGGACCCGAACCCGAAGTGATGAGTCAACAAGGGAGGACATATGTCCTTCCCTTGTCTTGCCAACACTTTCACAAAACCATCAAATGGTTTAGTGAAACCATCTATTGTCCCTCAATATAAAAGGCCCTCATCTCTTTACTCACTCACACATATATCTTAACACACACACAATACTCTGGATAATAGAGAGAGATGGAGCAGAAGAGAGAGGAGGAGCTGGAGGCTCCTCGCCGTCGCTTCCGGCGGAGCTCCGTCAGCCAAACCAACCCACAATCCCCCCCCCCCCCCCCACCTGTCCATCCTATTACCAGATCTAGAGAGAGGCGCAAGGAACCGGTAGAAAGAGAAGCAGGGGAGAGGAACCGGAGAAAGATCTAGAGAGAGAAGCAGAGAATAGAGATCGACGAAGAGAAAGAAGCAGGGATCGAGAAGAGAGGAACGGAGGACGACGGTGGTGGAGTGGTGGTTCCACCGCCCCTGTCATCATGTTACTACGAGCCAAAGGTAAATCCCACAAAAACCCCTTTCTTTAGAAGTGATATGAGATTATTAAGTAGGAGGTGATGGTAGTTAAGGTGGTGCCGAGGGTGGTCCATAAAAGAGGATACGGTTGACTGGTTCGACGGTGGTGGTATGTGGCGGAGACAGACGGTGGTTAGTAAAGGTGATGTTGTCGAAGGTGTACGATGGCCGTGGTGGTTACAGTGGCATTGAGGTGGGATAGTTGTTAATTGAAGTGGTCGATGGTGGCGTCGGTTGGTTATAATCGGGTCAGGACCAGGAGTCGCGTCAAGAAGTCGGGTCAACGAAAGTCAACAAAGACAAAGGCGGTCAACTGTGGTCAACTAGGACAGAAACTAATCAACGCGGATAAAGATCAATTACGAGGTATAACCGAACTTACTAATCCGATAATTATATCAATTAAACTTTATATATATAAATTGCGTGTGGGACTTGTCGAGCATTATAAACCAACTAAACGTACAAGTGTAAATAGTATATATACTTAGTAAGGACGTTGAGACGCGAGGCTTGGACGTATACTTTGGGCATTAGATTGATACCTTGAACTTGATATGAGGAGTTGGACATTATGACATAATACTCGGACACGACTATATCCAAAACAGATCATAGTGATAGAACTTAGGACATTTGGATACGACGCTTGAATATGGGAAACGACACAAACCATAACTTGGATACTTGGATAAGAGGACATAGGAAATAAACATATGGATTAAGTGTTACTTGACTCCTTGAACACCGACATCCAAGACTTGGACGTGACACAAGAATGTAGAACACACTTAAGACCATAAAAACATTTTTACTCATTTAGTTGGACACTACGACATGAAACTCGGACATTTAGACTAGTCGTATATACATTAGATAACTTGGAGCTTTGGACATTGAACACTCGACACTTGAGCATTAGAGGCTAAGAATTGGAACTAGTTGATGATAGCGATGCTTGGATATGAACTTGAACCATATAAGATTATTAGAACCTGAACGTAGATGTTGAACTGTAATAAATAGAAACCATACGCTCGAGCTCGTCCCCACGCGTTACCATTAATTAATAAAAACCAAGACTAACGATGTGTCTCAACATAGGGCTTAACTAGGAGAATACCAGGACGCGATACCAAGCACCCTGTTTACCATTTATTTCCGCAGTGCTATTCAGGTGAGTCTCGTGAACTATCCCCTCTTTTACTTTTATAAACGTTTTGGGGTGAACACATGTTTCCAGTGATGATCCCAGTATGATGTGACAAGGTGTGCTCCTGATTACCAAACCTTCACACTCACTAACCCAAAATAGAGATTAGGCCACTTAATATATGGGTAGTACTACTTGGGGATACGGGATACCCCCGCACACAGTGGACCCGGAAGCCCGGGGAACCCTTCACTGCAGTGTGTGTCATCTTTTGCCATGGGAATCCACAATAGGAGTAGGTGGATTCAGCGTATAGGTTTGAGGTGTGGCTTGTACATCACCAGTGCTAGACCATGAGTTGAACCGTATGAACTTATTAAACTTGTTTTTAAACGATAAACTATTTTGAGATGATAAACTTATTTTAAAAACCATTTAAACGCACGCACGGGCTCACCAACATTATTGTTGACCCAAACCTATTTTAAGCATGTGTTCAGGTACCTATTAGAGTTAGAAGGAATGAGCAGCGACGACTCGGAGTATCCCCGACGGACGAATCAGAAGACAAGTGAGAACCTTAGACATTACATAGAGTATTTTGTAATGAAGAATGTACTTTGTATAGAAAAGTAAACATTTATTTATAAAATATAGTAGTATTTACATTGCTTTCGCTGTTTGCTTGCATTGTGTGATGTTTGGTAACAATCTGTATTTCGACCAGGCCCACCTTGGTCGGGTTGTGACAGTTGGTATCAGAGCAAACAGATGAAGTGAATAAGAACTCCATTAGGCTTCAACCGTGAACCCTAGGATCCTAACCTTTGAACCCACAAAGTTTATTTCAGTTTGGAGAACTGAAACATGACGGATGAACTAGAGATGCAACAAGGGGATACCGAAGAGTCGACCACAGGTACTGAACACATTAGGATGAGACCCTACCACGAATACACGAGTAAACTAGTGAAACAAACCACGAGAAGGTGAGATATCATGATTTTGATAAAGAATATTCATGGATGCTTAAGTGAGGCGGGGAAGTGATTATGGTCGCGAACATAATCATGAATCCACAAGTGCAATGGCATTTCGGGAATATCTTATTAAAGATCATGAAAGTCAAATTAACACCCTTAAAAACGAAACTTGTGTAAATCACATCAGCCTGCTACCGACGAGTTAGGAATACACCATATCTTGTGTGTTATTTGATCCCCTAACCATGACATTCTCATCCGAAGGACTGTAGCTTTGAATATTGAGTGATCCTCCAACATTTTCTTAGAACATCTTGATAGAGTATCCGTAAGAAGCTCCTTGTTTGTGTAAAAAACATCCTAAAGTCCTACCTTGGAGAACCAAACTCAGGCTCGATGCCCCGTTTATGGTCACAAAACCTTACTTAGACATCTCTTGGGACTCGAAATCGTTCATTTGAACCATTGTACGTAACCTTTAAGATTGGAAATATCGTGAGATAGCGCTCTCCTAAGTATGTTGAACTCTATTTGTCGCATTCTCCGTGATTTCGTTTCACAAAATTCTTGAAACTCCATGGGTACTTTAGTAAAACTTATGAGCAAAGTCACCCAATCGCATTCAGAAACTTGGTGATCTTCCTGTTTTATCCTCCGAAAACCCCTTGGACACTATGTTATCACTCCTCCAAGGACTCTTGATTTCAGAAATTCCACGTTTATTCCTGGCTCTCGGATTGTTTAAATCATTTGGGGAAGTGAAACCTTTGGAACCTTATGAGAACGCCAAGGAAATCTTTGTTTACTCAAGGATCAATCCAAATCCATGCTATACCTTTCTGATTATCAACCAAAAATATCGAATTTCCCTTCAAACCATCAACAAAGATGCATCTACCACCATGATTATCCAACTTGGACAAATTGAACAACTCGGAGATATGAAACAACCTTGTACCATAATCCATGGGCGGTGCCAACATTTATACACACGAAGTACAACCCTGGTTCTCTTGGAAGAATTTTGATGAGACGCTAGTGAACGATAAGGAAATCTTCACATAAATTCCATGGTTAACCTGACCGTTCAGACGTAGAAACCCTTGAACCTTTAGATGTTAAGCAAGAAACAACCTAAAGAAAGCATTCCTCCTCGTTAGTAAACTCTTTCTGTTTGCGACGAAACCAATAATTCCGACCAAAGCGAAACATTTGCTCTTTCCCTATGTTATCCAAAATTTTACTAGTCTTTGTATTTCGATCATTCTTGTTATTCGAGTTAGTATCATTAAAAGACATAACACCCTAATGTAAGGTAAATTGGCGATTACGGTCCAGATCGTAATTGCGAATCTACAGGTACATTATGGTGATGTGTAATTCCATTAGGGTTTTGGGAAAAATTTCCAGTTCATTCTGAAGTATCAAAGGTGTGGTGGGTTAGCTGCGGTACACCCTATATATAAACACCGATGGTACATTAGGAATGGGACTGGGAATCAATCTAAAGATAAACCCTATTCCTTGAGAAAGACTTTCAATATTTTTCTGGGGTATCAAAGGTGTGGTGGGTTAGCTGCGGTACACCCTATGTATAAACACCAATGATACGTCAAGGATGAGACTGGAGGTCTGATTTAGAATAAACCATAGTTTGTTTTCAGACATTGTATCCAACCAGATACCCTTTTTCCCGTTATTTTGAAAGAAACCATTGCTTCTGATCAAATATCGCAGTCCTTGAAAAGATGATGCGATCGATGTAAAAAAAAAAAAAAGATTTGAAATCTTCATTTTTCCAGTGAAACTCTCTGGTCAAAACCAGAAGATACCGTTCAGATGACGGACGCGGAGGTCCCCCTCTATCCCGTTAAACTCATTCATTGGAAAATAGGAACGCCCAAACCATTTTGATTCTATAGTGTAAACGACAAGGAGGACACTCGATATAAAGAGTACTTATTTACCAAATCCCAAGTGACGCACAATTTGGGAAGCATAAAGTTAGTTTTCTCGTGCTCGCCCATTCGAATACATTTCATCCCTCCCTATTGACTCGTTTCGTTAGACGGATAAGGAAATGAAGCAGGATCATCCTTAAAACCAATCGAACAACCAAAAGGTTGAGGAATTTACGGATCCTGTTTCCATGATTTCCATGTCATAGTTGTCTACCTATCCACTCAAAGCGATGATCGAACAACTGAGTTGGTAAAACTTTGTATACCCAAACAAACTGTCTGATGGTTACATTCCCACATCATCACCTCGTAGTTTGGATTGATTAAACCCAGTACGACCCTCCCAGAGCTCTAGTATCCATAGATCCTTGTAACCTTGTGGTGTGTTTAGGATTTATTTCATTGAGTTTCTATAGTGTGATCTATCTACCTAGTAATACAACTATAAGTCCTCACCCGTGAGTAACACTAGAGAGTCAGATAACCTTAACAAGCTATGAGAACCGTGACTAAATTACAAAATATAAACCCATACGCATATGGTTCACTCGTTTTTTGTTGCGATAACAATCACCCACGCTACCTATGTAAGAGGTAACGTATCCGGGTGGGGTTGTCAGTCCAATAGATCTATTATTGTGTATCGTTGGCTTGTACGGAGTTAATGATTATGCTAGAATAATTGTGCTTACCATAGTAATGTTCAAGACATAATGCAACATAGAATAACACATAGACACTTATGTTGAATTGTAAATTGATGTTGTAACATGTTTCACCCCAAAATAGTGAAATGGTAAAAAGGGGCTATGTAAACTCACCTTAGGTGCTTAATGAGTTCGTGAGTTTTCTTGAGCGTGCAAACACTTAGTAATAATGCCTTGGAAAACTCGAAACTAGCTAGAGGAGATAATGATGGATGAAAACTTTAGTATGTGGGAGATGGGATAATAATGTTTTTTTTTTATTGAATGTTATATAGAGTTGAATGGTAGGCTATTGTATTTATAGTGTAGAAATTGTAGTTGTAATTAGGGACTACTTTGACTAGGCTAGAATTTAGGAACAACTTTGACTTGACTAGAAGACTATATTTACTAACACTTTGACTTGACTAGGAGACCATATTTACTAACACTTTGACTTGACTTGACTAAGAGACTACGTTTGACTTTTCAAGTTTGACTAAGGGACCTTGAAAGGGTTTAAGTTTAATTGGTTTTAATTAACATCACAAAACACCAAATGGTGTAGTGGTTTGTGTGGTATGGTTAAGGTTTAGCCCGCCAGGGACTCGGGTTCGAATCCTGGCTCAGGCAAACATTTTTTTTAACGTTTTTAAATCAGAATTTTTAATAAAATCCAATTTAATATTGATTATAAGTCATTATTTAAACAAAAAAGCTAATAAAATGGATGGGAAAGATAATGTAAACATGAATCGGATGAATAAACGAGGGAGTTCTATATATATAAAAAAAATTGTGTGATGTTATAGTCTCCCCTACTTTTAGAAACTTCATCTCGAAGTTTATTAAAAACACAGGGTTGAGGATGATTAGGTAGAAATTAAGTCAACTGGGGTTTGGAAAATTTGGGTTAAGGCACGATATGAATTTATAGGTAATAGAATAATCTGTTTCGAATAATTTGGATAAAAGGTTTGATATGTGTGAGTTTTAAGGGTTGGATTAGATTCGTCTGAAATAGCAAGGAGAATAAGAATCTAGCAAAACACTAAACTTAAGTGTTAGGAAAGAAATGCATGAGTTGATTGACTATAGAAAGACTAAATGAACTACCAGGTAACTAGAGTTTATAATTGATTATCTACCGAAAACCTTGATAGAATTCCACACTACCTTAACGTACCTGTAAATTCATGATTACGTTCCGGACCGCAATCACCAATTTACCTTACATTAGGGTTTTGTGTCCTTCTATGACTCTAAACACATATGTAAGTAATGCAAAATAACCTTGTGATTGAATCTTTGTATCAATGAGTCTAATAAATCTTTGTATCAAATTACATGTATGATGTATCCAAAAATGAGTCCAACTGTTGAGCAGGAAAAGACCTCTACCAGTCAGTGAGTAGGAACCTCTACCGATTGTTGAGCAGGTGCGATAGCCTCTACCAGTCGTTGAGCAGGTTATTAGAACCTCTACCGACTGTTGAGCAGGCATGATGACCTCTACCAATCGTTGAGCAGGTTGTTAGGTACTCTACTAACTGTTGAGCAAGTACTTCATCCTCTACCAGTTGTTTGATTAAGTGTAACAATTGTTTTTTATTTAACACATAAGTTGCAAGTTCGTAATATATACATGTAAGTAAGTTTGTAAATGCATCAAGTATAGCATGCGAGTTGTAATAGAGTTGTCCTAGACAAGATTAATGACTCTAGGTGTGTTTATAGCAAATAGTTTATATTCCATGCTTTCAAGTATCATGAATAATCAAATGTTCAAGTAGATAATCAAATCCTCATGCATAACTAAGAATCAAGTTTGATGCAACGAACAATCAAGTTTTCAATAGTCTGATTATCATAGGGATCAAGTTCATGTTCCAGAAGGTGGAGAATATGAATTTAGTTCTTGAGAGGATGATGAAGAACTCAAAGCATCATCAAGGTTATGAAAGTTAGTGAACGTGAAAATAGTTAATAAAGGGTTTATTTTATAGTAAGGAGATTATGTAGCAGTGTAAATCGTGGGGTTTGGATCAAAGGTTAGAATCTAGCGTATGAGAAAACATGATTGTGATAAATACCAAAAATTGTAAAAGTTCGAACAAGTTGAAAATAATTAGGTGGCAATGGAGATTAAATTTTGTTCATGAGAATGGAAAGATCTTATCATTTTTCTTTTTAAAACTGGTTTCTTATATAAAACAAAAGTTGCTAAATAGTACAAACTAAGTGACTTTAGATTAGAATATTTTAGTTTAGTCGAAGATTTTAAACACGACGTTAGGTTTTATAGATCAAGGTGACATTATATCAAAAATCCTTTGTTATGCTAATGAATAAACATTTGGATTTAGAAATTAAGTTTGAGGATATCTTATAACAAAAATATGTATTTTCCATGGTTTATAGGTGATGAAAATTTTGACAATATTAAGAAATCTTTAGTGTTGGGCTAGGGTCTACCCAGGTTATGAGGTTACAGTTTAGAAATATGTAACATGTTGAAAAATGAAATAATATGATTTGGGGAGGGTGTTGAAAATAATCAAACATGTGGCTAAGATGGTAAGATGAAATGTGATTGTGAAATCCATATATGATTAGGAAATGGGATTGATTTAAGCTGTAAAATTTTGAGATTTTAGAGCTTAGTTTTAAGGAAAGTGAGTGTAATCATTTATTCATTAATTAAAACGAATAAATGAAAACGTTGACTTATCAAAGCTTCTAGATTCTAATAACATAGTGAAGACATGCTTTAGCCTATAAGTGAACATTCATCCCGAGAATTCCAAGGTAGGCATCCGAGTCCCTCGTCTGATTGGGATTTATGCGCAATGCCAGTCCTAGACAAAAAACTCAGAATACAGGCGTTCACCCTTCTAGATTGCACGTGTTCGTTATTAGAATATAGAGCTTCGACGAGATTTATAAGGTATCTCAGGTTAGGATCTGGGAATTTTGTTCCAGTTATGGAGAGCAAACATCTTATAGGGACTAAAGTAGGGATAAGAAGTAGGACAGAGGTAGAGAATAGAAACAAGTAGAGTTGCAAGTAAAAGGAGCAAGTACTGGTTATAATCCTATGGTTATAGACTAGATTATTTTTCTAATAACCTAATTCCCTATAACCATGGCTCTGATACCAATCTGTAACACCCTAACCGATGGCGGAAACATCGGGATGTCACGTATTGACGATTGTTCGGTAGCTCATGGTAAATAATAAATTTCATTAATTGATTACATAAATTACATACAATTGTTCTAAAAGAATTTGTACATCAAAATGAAAAATACTAGATACACATCTTCAAGCATTAACTCTAATATTCAAGCAAGCTATATCCTGAAACATGTTAAGTTTGAAAATATTTTGGGTCAACAAAAGTTGGTGAGAATTACATAGGTTTGAATGTTGAATAAAATTTGTATAATTCGAGTGTCATGGCAAGTCTAGTCCATATGTGAAAACAATACTACCCGATAAATCGTGTGCATAATCAAACCTTGTGACTAGAATATTGTGGTCCATCCCATACGCATATGGTTCACTCGTTTTTTGTTGCGATAACAATCACCCACGCTACCTATGTAGGAGGTAACGTATCCGGGCGGGGTTGTCAGTCCAATAGATCTATTATTGTGTATCGTTGGCTTGTACGGAGTTAATGATTATGCTAAAATAATTGTGCTTACCATAGTAATGTTCAAGACATAATGCAACATAGAATAACACATAGACACTTATGTTGAATTGTAAATTGATGTTGTAACATGTTTCACCCCAAAATAGTGAAATGGTAAAAAGGGGCTATGTAAACTCACCTTAGGTGCTTAATGAGTTCGTGAGTTTTCTTGAGCGTGCAAACACTTAGTAATAATGCCTTGGAAAACTCGGAACTAGCTAGAGGAGATAATGATGGATGAAAACTTTAGTATGTGGGAGATGGGATAATAATGTTTTTTTTTATTGAATGTTATATAGAGTTGAATGGTAGGCTATTGTATTTATAGTGTACAAATTGTAGTTGTAATTAGGGACTACTTTGACTAGGCTAGAATTTAGGAACAACTTTGACTTGACTAGAAGACCATATTTACTAACACTTTGACTTGACTAGGAGACTATATTTACTAACACTTTGACTTGACTTGACTAAGAGACTACGTTTGACTTTTCAAGTTTGACTAAGGGACCTTGAAAGGGTTTAAGTTTAATTGGTTTTAATTAACATCACAAAACACCAAATGGTGTAGTGGTTTGTGTGGTGTGGTTAAGGTTTAGCCCGCCAGGGACTCGGGTTCGAATCCTGGCTCAGGCAAACATTTTTTTAACGTTTTTAAATCAGAATTTTTAATAAAATCCAATTTAATATTGATTATAAGTCATTATTTAAACAAAAAAAGTTAATAAAATGGATGGGAAAGATAATGTAAACATGAATCGGATGAATAAACGAGGGAGTTCTATATATATATATATATATAAAAAATTGTGTGATGTTACAAACGACACAAACCATAACTTGGATATTTGGATAAGAGGATACAGGAAACAAACATATGGATTGAGTGTTACTTGACTCCTTGAACACCAACATCCAAGACTTGGACGTGACACAAGAATGTAGAACACACTTAAGACCATAAAAACATTGTTACTCATGTAGTTGGACATTCGGACACTTACACTTGACACTTTAAGTTGGACACTACGATATGAGACTCGGACATTTAGACTAATCGTATATACATTAGATAACTTGGAGCTTTGGACATTAAACACTCGACACTTGAGCATTAGAGGCTAAGAATTGGAACTAGTTGATGATAGCGATGCTTGGATATGAACTTGAACCATATAAGATTATTGGAACCCGAACGTAGACGTGGAACTGTAATAAATAGAAACCATACGCTCGAGCTCGTCTCCACGCGTTACCATTAATTAATAAAAACCAAGACTAACGATGTGTCTTGACATAGGGCTTAACTAGGAGAATACCAAGACGCGATACCAAGCACCCCGTTTACCATTTATTTCCACAGTGCTATTCAAGTGAGTCTCGTGAACCATCCCCTCTTTTACTTTTATAAACGTTTTGGGGTGAACACATGTTTCCAGTGATGAACCAGTATGATAAACCAGTATTATGTGACAAGGTGTCCTCCCGATTACCAAACCTTCACACTCATTAACCCAACGGGAGATTAGGCTACTTAAAATATGGGTAGTACTACTTGGAGAAACCCCCGTACACAGTGGACCCGGAAACCCGGGGAACCCTTCACTGCAGTTTGTGTCATGTATTTTTCCATGGGAATCCACAATGGGAGTAGGTGGATTCAGCGTATAGGTTTGTTGTGTGGCTTGTACATCACCAGTGCTAGACCATTAATTGAACCGTATGAACTTATTAAACTTGTTTTTAAACGATAAACTGTTTTGAGATTATAAACTTATTTTAAAAACCATTTAAACGCACGCACGGACTCACCAACATTATTGTTGACCCAAACCTATTTTAAGCATGTGTTTAGGTACCTGTTAGAGTTAGAAGGAATGAGCAGTGACGACTCGGAGTATCCCCGACGGACGAATCAGAAGGCAAGCGAGAACCTTATACATTACCTAGAGTATTTGTATTGAAGAATGTACGTTGTATAGAAAAGTAAACATTTATTTATAAAATATAGTAGTATTTATATTGCTTCCACTATTTTCTTGCATTGTGTGATGTTTGGTAACAATTTGTGTTTCGACCAGGCCCACCTTGGTCGGGTTGTGACACGTCAACATCTAATGACTATTCTTGCAGGTGAATTTGCTATGAAGGATTTGGGACCCTTATCCTATTTTCTAGGCATCTCGGTCACTAGAACGGGTGACACACTTTTCTTATCACAACAGGCATATGCCAAAGACATCATTCATCGTGCAGGTATGGAAGCCTTGCAGGTGCTTTACAGTACCTAACCTTCACGATGCCCGACACAGCATACGTCGTTCATCAGATATGTATATACATGCACTCTCCCGCATGGCTCACTGGAACGCTCTTAAGCGTATCATCAGGTGCTTACAAGGCACTGCTGAATATGGTCTTCATCTCCGCTCCTCTTCGGCTTTTTCCATCCGTGCCTACACAGATGCTGATTGGGCAGGTTGCCCTGATACCTATCGATCTACCTCCGGATACTGTGTTTATCTCGGCGACAATCTGATTTCCTGGTCTTCTAAGAGACAGTCCACTATTTCTCGTTCTAGTGATGAGGCCGAATACCGTGGCGTTGCCAATGTGGTCGCAGAAATATGTTGGCTGCGAAATCTTCTTCTCGAGCTACATCATCCCTTGACCAAAGTTTCTTTAGTCTACTGTGACAACGTCAGCGCAATCTACTTATCGGGCAATCCTGTGCAACATCAGAGAACCAAACATATTGAGCTCGACATTCACTTCATGGGGGAGCACGTTCAAAAAGGTTTGGTTTGCATTCTTCACATGCCTTCCCGCTTTCAGATTGCTGACATCTTCACCAAGGGACTTCCTCGGGTGCTCTTCGATGATTTTCGATCCAGTCTAAGCATACGCTCGCCTCCAGCTTCGACTGCGGGGTGTAACAGACGCCACTAATTATGCACATATTTGTTGTATTGTAATTAGTATTGATTGTATGAATTATCTCCAAAATTAGGAGATCTCTTGTATCATTATATATTGATTATTGTGAATGAAAGAAGGCAAGGGATTATCACAATTCTACACCATCACTAACTAAATACATGGGGTGGTTATCACACCCATCACTAAACTTTTTTTTTAAATAAAATAAAAAACATTACATTAAATAAAATAAAAACATTACTAGAAAATATAAAACCTAATGTAATTTTGGACATAACGAAATATGTGAAAAATCATTGCCGACCTCGGAAGCATACTCGATCTGAGCATAGGCTACCTGCACATCTTCTGTTTCGTCGGAGAAATCATTCGTCATTTTCTTAAAACATTTTTCGAAGGCGTTACGCTTCGATTTGAGGTCCCCATACTTGTGAAAGATTGAATCACAACTACGTCGTGTTCCCCCAACAAGTGCATTAAACTCGGCTAAAACTTTATTCCAGGATGGAGCGTACCTCCGACCATGGCCACGACCACTGCTCATTGATGCGCTATCGTTGTGTTCGTTGCCGTACGCGGTTACTAGCACAAGTTTCTCGTCTTGTGTCCAAGTAACCATTGTTGAAATTGTGAATGTGAATGAGGATGAGAAGAATTTTGTGATTTTTTAAATATATAGGAGAAGAAATAGGTGTGAGTGTGGGTGTAAAAAGAATGGGGTAAATATATATAGGTAGGTAGGTAAGTTTTTTTAACATCAATGCAACGGCTAGCGAGGACCGTGATAGTGGTCATGGTCGCGAGAAATTTGGCCATCACAAAAATAATGGGGGCAGTGTTCGCGATGGTCACAGTTATCATGAAGTGATTATCATGAACCATCCTGTTCACCCTTATAACAAAATACAATTGATGAATAAGAATTTTAAGACATAAAATTAATTGTTTATGAAATCAACTCACTTGTTTAGTGGAAAGAATTAAAGAATATAGAAGTGGCCTAGTTTGATTAAAGAGCACTCAGTGCAAGTAAATGAGTCTTTTTTTTAAGACCGGCTAAACTATTACAATCCGAGCCCTCGCAGTTTATGGGCAAATTTCTGCATAAAGCAGGATTCGAACTTACAATTCGTACAAGAGGAAAGCCCTATGGCCATAAGCCTGATGGCTAAGTAAATGAGTCTTTAGAGTTAAAAGTTGTTTTAACTTTTAATGAAATAATGCTAGAAGTTGGGTTTTTGTTAAAAAAATGCGAAAAGTTAATTTCTTGTTTGTATAATTGAAATTATGAAATGCAGGAAACGAGATTGAATATTGAAACAGTGGACTTCATAATAATCCAAATGGGCTTTATTATTAATATGTTCTAAACTAATTTGTGGCCCAAATGGATAGCCATCACGTGGACTGGACCACCCAAAAAAAAAGGGGAATGTGGATCAATAAAGCTAGAAGCAGGGTGCAACTTGCAAGTGAGCCAAGGCAAGTTAGATTTGAGCTCGTTTAACTTACAAAAGTTTAAGCTCGGCTTGAGTTGAGCTTTGTTTTTAAAGCTTGACTCATAATTGTTTTGTCAAGCTTGAGCTCGCTTCTTGCTCGGCTCGTTTATTATTTATTAATTAATTTATATTAACTATAATTATTATTATATATAAAAATTAGTTAATTTCTAAAATTTTATAAATAATCATAAAAATTATTTAAATATATTTTAATAAAATTATATAAACTGTGGACTCGTTTAGGCTCGCGAGCTGGGTCGAGCTCGATAAGCAAAGCTCGAGATCGAGCTTGTTTAAGCTCGGCTCGTTTCGAGCCAAGCTCAAGTAGCTCAGCTCGTTTGCACCCCTAGGTAGAACTATGGATGGCAATATGTTGGTGGGGGCGTTTTGATAGCTGGACTGGTGGCCTCAGTGCCGGCTCAAGCATTTTGAAGACCTAAAGCGAAACAAAGTTTCAGGGCCCTTGTCTCTAACAAAATATTATGTTAATTAACTATTTAACTACAATACCCTTTGTGAATAATTAGTAAAACACCCGCGCTACGCAACGAGGTTTCGGTCGGTATCGTTTCGAATATGTACGGCACCATCACTCGATGTAGCAACCGGAAAAAATATGCTTTAGATGATATTGACATGTGTTTTAAATTGATTAAAAACCACACAAAGAAATTTACATCAGACTATATTGTTGTGATTCGTAAAGTAAAGGGAAAAAGTCTTAAATGATGGTATTTTATAATTTATTTTATTAAACGTTCTTAAAAAAACGTATAAAGTTATATTTTAATAAAAAATAATACTCTAGAACCATTATAATTCATAAAATAATTTATAAAACATATTGAGAAATCCTATAAAATTAAACCTATTCAAAGAATTTGAAGTGAAAAATAAAAAATAAAAATATGCTCAGCCTAAAGATTTGAACTTGGGTTTATGAGGCTATCCTCACACATGTGAACCAATAGGCTATTGAGCACTTTTGGTTTTAAAGCCTAAAAAAATGGTTAAATACACACTTAACTGTGTGGTTCAACAAAAACAAAAAAAAGAAAGGTCTAACTAAATGTGGCCACGTGGCAAACCGCCCAAAACGTGAATTAGTACTGTTTACATCAATTGATTTTGTTAGTTATAGAATAGAATATATCAGTAGGTTGTTGCTCCCATGAAAACAACCTGCAAACATTGAATCATCACCTAGTAGGAGCAATTATAGGTATGTTTTTTTTATCCTTAAAGATAATTGTATTTATATTATGTTTTTTAAATTTCTAATGCCAATGTTTTCTCATTATTACATCGTATTTTTATTATGTGAAGAACCTTATACGATCCAAACCGGCAAACCGACTCGAACATTTGAACCGACCAAAAATTTTATGTTTGGTTATATGAAAATGAAACACCTAAAAAAGGAGCCCAATGAAAACAATTCCTAAATCCGTCACTGCTCATATTTTATATCCATTTTCATTGCTTCAACCTTAACCTTCATTCATATTTTTCCAACAAACTGAGATGTATTCTGCACACTTGCACCAACAGTCTTTAAGACAACAAAATGTATCACTTCTAAGGAAATCAAGGCTGAGAGAAAAAAAAAGTAATAAAAAAACAATCAACCAGAGCAAAGAGATGTATAACAACATCCATGCCAAGTTTTTATGATATTGATAACCGATACAACTCCGATTTCTGAACAACAGGAAATCTGAAGAACAACAAGATATATATGGTTAGAGGTGTGTTATCTGATCATTCACTTCTTTGGTAGTGACTTTTCATTTGATTTGAATTATATACAAACTAGTAGGATTCTCCGCGCTACGCTGCGGGTATTCAGTGAGTATTGTTTCAGTTCATTACACTACTGTCACTCTCTATAGCAACTGAAATGGAGCCCCAAAAATAAAATCATAATATGCCTAAAAGACATCGACACATGTTTTATATCGTAAAAACTATAAAAACAAAAAGTGTCACTGGTTCCGATAATATTGATATCGGTACCGTGAGTGTGTTAATCAAGTTGATTAATTAATTAAATTATTAACTTTGAATCACAATTATTATTTGTTAGTTAAGTTATTAGCATTGGATTATTATTATAAAAGTTAATTTTAATTAATAAACGTATGAATTAAATTTGTAATATGCTAACTTAATATAAATTAAAAACTTTACAAAAGAATATGATATATTTAACACCCATTCACATATTGGAAATTGGAATGGGGAAGAGTAAATCCTAAAGGCTTTTGAGTTGGTAGTTGTTGTTAAAGTTGTGGCGATATCAACTCGAAGGCTAAAGTCGAAGGAGTAAAAGAGTAAAATAATACGAGTAATTGATAAATTATTATTTGAATTATCTAGTATTAGTTTAAGTTTATGTTTATCTAGTTGATTAGATAAGTATTAGTCAAGTTATGTTTCCTATTTAGAATAGGTTAAGTTTGATAGTATAAATAGGGGTGAATTCTTGTGTTTTATTCATTCAGAAATTCAAGTTAATAAAAAGAGTCGATCAAAAGTTTTGATCAGAATCGTGAGTCTCTTTGCTAATTTCCAAGTTTAACAGCTGTGAGAAACTGAGAATCATAACTTGTCAACACCATATAAAGCAATGTGTACCAATTATGATTTAGCACTATTCGCAATTAGAATTGTTAGTATATATAATTTGGTTCACTAAGGTTTTGTTTCTGATGTATTTTTATATGAGTTTTATTCTAATTCAGGTAGTATTAATTTATAAGTTGTTTATGCATTATGGTGTTGTACTAGGTGTTTACTTGGTGTTTTATGCAGACTAGTGGAAAACCCGCGCGTTGCTGCGGGGCGTTCTTGTGAGCTGGGGGCAAATTTGTATTGTTTTTGCACCATTATCTACGTAACTTTTGGTTATATAAAAAGTAGTTAAATTTTTGCCCACTTATCTCTATTCATATGTTTCTTTAATTTCATTTTTGAACCAACAACATAATACCACATGACACACCCACAACAATGTCTTTATTTTTTGTTTGCCATCTAGTAGGGTGCCGCGCTTCGCGGCGAGAACACGATGCATTTGTAAGTTTAAAGGTTTCTGAATACTAAACCAAGAATTAGACATTACAACACAAACTATGCAAGTGGTTCAATTTGTTCTTTACTTCGCCTCGTTCCTTGACAGACAATTGTTTGCAACGTTCATTTAAAGAGAATATTTGGCTTTGGAGTTTGTGAGTAGGGGTATAAATGGAAGAAAGTAGGTAAAATTTAGTGATTTATACTTGTGCCTTTTCACATACCATCTTAACTTTGACATTTTGGACATATTTGCCCATGTCCCCCTCTTTATAATGTAGTATAGATATAGATATAGATTAGTCTTGTTTTTTTTTTTTTTTGAACGGGCAACAAACAGATGTCCCGACTACTCGATGTACTCACCAATTGGTTACAAAAGCACCCCATACGCCCATGGGTAAAGACACGTCTCAGGTATCCGCCCACAAGTAGCGCTTGGTAGCCAGAACCCACCAAGCCATCAGTTCCGGGGAAAACCCGACCCTCCACCCGCTCGAAGGCACGACAGTGGAGAATCAATAAAACCCGATGAGATCAAGGATCAAACCTGACACCTCAAGTAAGCTAGCCTGTACCCATCATTTCCTATGTCACTCCACCACAACTAAATTAAATCATGTTTTTTCTTTATTTACATCCATAAGAGCATTTGCAGTAGCTTCTGCATATTTTCTCCATAATTACTCTAGAAACACTACTTTTTCTCACTTCTTTCAATTAAATAATAATTACTTTATAGTTTTATCATTACATTTTCTCTCCCCTCTACTCACAACCACTATAAAAAATATTAAAAAATTATGAAGGATGAACACTTCCATATCAAATATAGAGATGAACAGTAACTTCTCTATATCCTTCATTCACAACCATTTACTACCACATATCAAAATATAAAGGTTTCTCTCACATAAATATGCATAACCTATTGTGAATGCTCTAAGGGTGGGGGCTGCATATTAGAGGGTGTTTGGGATTGAGTTTCAAAACAACTTATTGACTTATTGACTTTTCCAAAAAGTCAATAAGCTGTTTGTGTAACCCAAAAGCACTTTCTGTTTTGACTTTTAGCTTTTAGCTTTTAAGGGTGGAAAATCTGTTTTTGATGTTTTTCATCCCAAAAGCGAAACACTTAAAAAAAAGACAATCTATTGAGTTTTTGACGTTTTTCATCCCAAAAGCTAATCCAAACACTTTTTTTAAAACTCATTTTTAAAAATTTATAAGCCAATAAACACTTCTGACCAAAAACACTTTTGCATTTCCAAACTCAATCCCAAACACCCTATTAGTCTTGTACACAAAGCTTCTAGCAGTTAATCCCTATGTATTAAAAAGCCTCTCCCTTTTACTTCCACGATTTCTACCAAGTAATCTCCACATTCGTCGCCGTCGGTTGCTACCGCCGGGTTCGTCACTGCAACTAAATATTGTCAATTGATTTTGGCACAAAAGAAGGAATTAAAGTATATATTCTGAAAGTTAATGGAGGTTTTATTTACATTGAATTCTAAACCATGTTACAAGTGTTAGGTTGTGTGATTCTATAGCATGGTTAAGGAAGCAATACAAATGTGATATCACCTTTGTTTCTAACTAGTGGGTGTCAAAGGCGCGCGTTGCGCGCCTTGTGCTTTGGTCGCCTCTAAACCACATACACATTCTCGCACATCAAAGTGACGAAAGTTAGAGTCGCCAATTTTGGTCAAAATTGGTGTTCAATCCGGGGAAAAAGACGCCATCAAAATCAACTTTTTTCCTCAAATGAGATTGTAGTTTTAGTTAACTATATTCAGTAACATTGAATCATGAAGTACAACAGTATATGTAGCTAATAAACTCTAGTAAGTACCAAATGTTTCATCAAGGTTCCATGCTACCAAAAACATTGCACAATAATACCCTCTTATATAGGAGCACATACAAAGGACCAAGAGACAATTCTTTTAAGATATGGAACAAATGAAGGAGTGGTGCACATGTTAAGGATAAATATTCCAATGGCAAAGCTAAGAAACTTGTGGAATTATGATATGTAAAATATAAATCGTCAAAGCCGTCATCGGTACCAAATCCCTACAAATACAGTCCACTCTTTTGTGAAGACCTCTCATTGCAACATTATAAAATCTCATCATCAATTCAGATTTCAATTTTAACTTAATTAGGAATAAAGTATCAAAGAAAGAAACTAAAATAAACCTTTTGTCGCCGCATCAGGGGTGGCAAATTCAACATGTCCATAACCTCGGAATCGACCATCTCTCTTGGTAAGCTGGACCTCAAGAACTTCAACATCCTTGAAGAAATCAACCCTGCAGGGTAACAAACTGTCAGAATCGATTGAACACAGTTAAGTTGCAAAAATTATAAATAAGAAGCACACACACATCATTTTCTTTAACAGAGAAACTTAGATTGCCCACAAACAAACTTTCGTATCCTGTAGCTGGAGTTTGAGGCTGTCATTTGTAACAGTTCTTAGTGAGGCAAGCATACACTTATGAACAGAAGAAAAAAAATATTAACACAAACACCAACCACGTCCTTTGCTGATTGAACATCGTATCGAACGTCAGGAGATAGTTGCCCATCATACGGCTCACCGACTTCACTTTCCTAACCTTAAAATTAAAAAAAAAAATAATAATAATAAAGCAAAAGACATGTGCAACTTAGTCACGATAAACAGATGAAAATAAATGGATTATCTTGATCCTAGCTAAGAAAAAGTTGTTGGATCCTATCTTTTAATAATTAATTAGGAAACAGATTCTGTAATACTAAACCAATGCTAAACAATAAAAAAATAACATAGATTTTAAGTCATCAACAAATTTAATCGTTAAATCTAATTAAAAAAACAAATGATGGAATATTAATCCCACCAACTGACATAATCAGATTCATGTAACAGTAATATGAAGAAAATTATCAAGGGGGGATTCGGTGGTTACCATAAGCACGAAGAGAAGTCGCGTCGGATTTTGGTAGTAAGATGCGTTAACAGTGGTTCAACCGAGCAAAATCCATCTTGCTGCATCAACATCCTGCAATAAATGAAAACTGTTTAGAAATCCTATGTTTCTGCGGCATCGGCGGAAAATTTCCAAATTCAATCCCCTACACACCGGAAATGCTCTCGTCTATACAATAAAAAACCATGATTCTATCACTTAGTATTAGCTTGTCCAAATTAGATCAGTGTCGTTTTATGGTACCGGGGTGCGGTGGGTGGCGGTAGTCGAAGATGGTGGCAGGCATCGCTGAACATTGTGTTTTGATACACTACTTTATGACACAATGTAGACACCACCTCAAAAGAGGTTAGATGATGACACATCTCAGGAACATAACCCAGTAGGCACTCGCACCCACAAGAGGTTAGATGATGCGAAAACATTAAAAGGGCGAGAGAAAACACAAAATCATGTATTCAAAAGTAAATGAAGCTATACAATAAACTTTCTTCTATGCTCATGTACGAAATCGCAAACAACAAATGTGTTGGGAAGCAGAAAAGTACACACCTTCATATACATGTGCAAAGACGGCACCACTCAACTGGAAATAACCTGCATTATAGGATAGTTGAAGGCAACACATTTTCAAACACATATTCAAACAACACTAACAAACAACTTTGTGAAAAAAAAAAAAAAAATACTAAGACGCAAAGAATGACAGAAATATGAACAGCGCCAAGCGTTTTGTTAAGAAACAGATGAACAGTTCATACACCAAGGAACAAACAGGGTACATAAATCTATTACACAACAATGGGAAGACATTTTGAACCACAAACAACAAACTGTGCTAACCTGCATAAACAGAAGGCAGCCAGACTCGAAAATGAAGAAATGGTTTGAGAGCAACTATCCAGACATGAATGACAATTAACATCAACTTACAATTAACAATTCCTGAAAACATTGATAAACGGCAGGTATAAATAGTCTCTACAGTCATACACAAACATAATGACAAAAGCCTGGAAGAAACACAAAAAAATTAAAGGTAGCAAATATTCAGACATATATTCAGATTGTTTCTCTATTATACACCAACAAACAATAGCTGCAACAGACACATAAAAACGGCAAAGAAGACACCGAAAAGATTGCGCTAAGCAACACATAAAAGAAGCATATACAACTCTGACAAAGTACAAGCAAAATTTCAGCACTCACAAACATAGGGCCCTATGCAACATATAATAGAACACATAGTAAAGATAAATTTGTTATTCAACATTGACAAAACGTTATTATTAACAAATAAAAGAAGCATATACAACACCACCAAAAATGACTGCCTAAACCACTAAGGAATATGCAAGAAAATGAAATTCTTTATCCAAAGTCAATCTAAAAATCATTTGCCATGGTACCAAGTTATTCTAAATTGAGAAATTAGGATTAAAACATTAATAATAAATAGTACTAATGAAAATATCGTGAACAAATTTCACGGTGTAACTATCAACTGGACTTGTACAAATTCGAACCACAATAACTGCCAAAGAGAGTCTCTCTCACACACACGCGCACTCTGGAGTATCGGTCACCGGCAGTAACCCACACTGATGAGATACCTTATCTAAGCCACCACCAGCCTTAAAAATTCCAATAATATATCATCAATCCACCAGAAAACTTCGTCTACTCGCCACCACTAATGATCACCGTGAAAACTTAATCCATCGCTGACCAGGGAGCTGTAACACCATTGGACCTAGTCACCACACGTCAGATAAAATAAATCACTAATTGTATTGTTTTTTTTTTTTCACTCATTATATTCCATTCGAGTTCGATTTGAACAAAATGCAAATAAGAACATCCATCTTCCCAAAAAAAAAATGGCATAAAAATTAAACTTAATTATTATTCCAAATAAAAAGAGAGCATCAACAAAATACCATAAACAGAGTAAACTGTTACAGCAATCTCTCATGTCTTGCATATCCTGAAAAAAAAGGAACTAAATTAACCTACTGCTAATAAGATTGTATCTCAGAGAGGAGAATGTTCAATCACTTCATATCAAACGGATTGAGGCTAAATACTCACCGTTGTTCGGTCAATGTGGACTGAGAACGTATATGAATAAGAAGTCGCGTGATCCTATCACAGTTGTTCCCATTTTTCCGGCAATACCCAGCGTCGCCGGCTTCCCTTCCTCCTATAGTCGGTTCTCTCTCTCTCTAACGTGGCCAAAGAAAAGGGGCAGTGGAGAATCTCGCCCCACCGAAAAGGGTGGCGGGATGACGGAAACCTATCGCCAGTACCGGAGAAAAATGGGAGAAGAAAGAAAGGGGAGAGGGTTTCTATGAAGGAGAAAGTGGCAGAGGCACGCGTGGCTTGAGGAGTGGCGTAGAGAGGGACGCGTGGCTTGTGAAGACGTGTAGGATACATAAAGCCAGCAGCTGTCTCACACAACCCAAAAACTCTAAAATCGGACTAAACCAAATAACAAAAAAATCCTGGACGTCTCGTACCCGGGTACGTTGTAAAACACAGCAGCAATATAACCAACTGGACCAGAAACAGTTTTGTTATTATATCCATAAGTTACGTTATATATACAGTTAAAACAACTAAAGAGTCATAAAAAAAAAACCAACCAGCCGCTGCCACGTGGCAGCGGCACTATTCATCCACACCCATTTATAAATATATAGGATAATGCTAGCTACAGAACTAACTGTCTTGCGCTGCTCATTCTGTTGGGGTTGAAGGTTTTGTCATGGGCAGAGCTTACTAAGGGTCGGTGGTGCCCCGACCACCACCATATTTTTTTGCTCAGTAGTGTAAATTTGCGCATTTTCGAGAGAAAATTTTATACGTATTGATTCCGTCTCCTCCCGTTTTAAGGATTCTGTGACTTTCGGCCACCTCGAAAAAAAAAAAAAGCAAGCTCCGCCCATTTTGTGATGCTGATTATGGAGTAGACTAGGAGTGAGGTGACCGAAAAGAATGTGTCGGGAATGGCAAAGAAGTATTGAGTGTAATTTTCCGACGAGTGAGGTTTTGGCTAGGCATGATGAGAAGTATATGCATGCGGAATGGCAAATGCAATTGAGAAGAATTAAAAGAATCCTGCTGAAGAGGCTCGTAATCAGATTGAAGCAAATGCAATTGAGAAGAATTAAAAGAATCCTGCTGAAGAGGCTCGTAATCAGATTGAAGGCAGGATGCGGATTCGGCTTTGTATGTTTTGATTCAGTATGACAGTGGCGGATCTAGACAAAGATTTCAGGGGTAACGTTACATGATTTTCACGGGTAATGTAATACAAAACAACGTAAAAAAATAAAAATACACTACGCCAAAAAAGTTGAGGGGTAACGGACGTTACCCCTTCTCCTTCTCTAGATCCGCCCCAAGTATTGGGTATGTGTTACAAACACCCACTTTGTTTTTTGTTGTAACATTGTTAATGAAAGGAGATTTATATATTTATAGTTAAACGGTGATGAAGTAGATTAATATTAAATTGTTGTCTACAACTAAGAGTGGGTGCATGATTACAATGAGGCTTTTTGGATTGGGCATTTGTATGTGTGATTCAATTCTAATCGTTGAATAAGAAACATTATTGATTAGTTATGATGTTTTTGTCTTATAAACCGATAAATGGTTGAAACTTTCAAAAATTGATATTTGGATAACCTAGAAAATTCTTGACGAAAATATGTTTTTTGGGGTGTACTGGTGATTTTAGGATTTGAGTTACGAGGCATCGATTGTTTTACTAATAGAAATTTTTTGACGAAAATATGTTTTCTAGGCGATCACATTCGGTAACCTTCCAAACATGTTATGCAAGATCAATCCGGTCCGTCATTTAACCCGTAGCAACGCGTGAGTCGGAATACTAGTTAACCTTAATGTATTGATAATTGAACTTTGTATCCATAAATTTTCATCTTGACAGTATTAAATTAGGATGAAAAACATTATATGTGATTAAATAGTCATAGCTTTTTATGTAAATTTGTTTGCGTATTTCTTTGATTTTGGTTAACATATAAATGCTTCTCGTTGTTGAATATAAATTAAAATTGGTGTCTTTAGTTGAACTTTTCCTTGATTTTGCTTTTTACCATTTTCTTCAAACTAAATTAGATCCGTTTTTATATATGTTTTATTTTAATGTATTGTGTTTGTGATCATTTGAAATAAAGTCCATCAACAGATGTGGAGTGGTGGCGGAGGTGAAAGCTAAGGCTTTTTTGTGGTTAAAGTATAGATCGAAATATAAAGATTTAGTTTGGAAGGATTGGGCAGTTTATCTATTGTATATGTTTGTATAATTGTGGCGGTTCTCGGTTTTTGAGAACTTGCTGGTGTTAATGAAAGTTAATGTTCAAAAAAAAAAAAAATTAATAAACTCATATCTGAAATCTTTTTTAAAATCCACGTGAGTCTTTTCTTGGAGGAGTTCTTTTCAAAGAACTGTACTTTATTTAGACCTCCCGTAGTGGGCCGTGATTTGTCAAAAATTTTCAAAAATAGTGCCCCCACATTGCTACAGGGGGCGCTATATACCAAAATTCAAGGGGGGCTTTATATTTATAACGCCATCTGATTACAATTCCACCCAATCAAACCTTGCCATGTGGCAAGGTCAAAGATTCAAAGGTATTTTTTTATTTTTAATAATAATAATAATAAACATAATAATAATAATAATAATAATAATTTAAACATAAAATTTATTAGATTAAATAAAATAATAATAAAAAAAATAATTAATATTAAAAAATAATATTTATTAAAAAAAATAATAAAAAAATTATATTGAAACATTTGAATTTTAAACGGTTACTGTTCCAAACCGTTTGAAATTCCAAATTTTCCCCTCCAAACGTTTAAATTTCAAAATTTGAATTTCAAACGTTTTCCCCCCAAACGGTCATATTTCTAGCCCTATAAATACAACACCAAAACTGATTTTTCAGTCACACCTCCAATTCCTCATCCTCAAAACAATGAATAATATGGCCGGTTTTCAACCAGGAGCTGTCGGACCGTCTAATGTCCGGCAGTACTCTCGCCGGGTCCGGGGACTGGGCCGCCCCCGGAGACTACCATTCACCTCCTCTCCTCCTCCTACTGCTGCACAACCTCCTCTTCCTCCTGCTCCTCCTCCACAACATTGGTTATATCCCCCTCCTCCTGCTGCTACTGCACAACCAACCTTTCCTCCTCCTGAAGCCGATGATAACTTCACGGATGAAGAAATGGTCTAGGCTATGGATTATGTCTTGGCTGTTAGTGAAATGGACCGACTAATGTTGTCGGCCCCTACCCCCCGGACTGCTGCTGCTATCCCCACCCCCCACCACCAGACTGCTACTATCCCCACCCCACCCCCACCCCCACCACCAGACTGCTGCTATCCCCACCCCCACCCCCACCCCCTACCACGAGACTACCCCAACTGAGGAGGACTTGGAAGCCCTCAGGGAAATTGAGGAGGAGGAACGCCTCTGGAGCCGACCTTCCCCTCCTCGTGAGTACTGTTATTTCCCCTCGGATGCGAGATCCGATGGACGGGATAGCTCACGTTCCGTGTCCCCCGAGTACTACACACTCGAGGACTGGGACAACTACTCTCCATAGTGGAGAAAATTAGGATTAAATAAGTAATTTAGGAATATGTAATGTTTAAATAAGTAATTTAGGAATTCTCTAGTGTTTAATAGGTAATTTAGAAAATATGTAATGTTTAAATAAGTAATTTAGGAAGTGTGTAACTTTTTTTTTATATTAGTTGTGTGTTTTTAATATTATTTGTATTTTTTTTATATTTATTTGTCTTTTATTTTAATTATTTTGAGTTAAAAGATTAAAAAATAATAATAAAAAAATCAACCAATCAGAAACAGGGGCTTTATAAATAAAGCCCCTACCACTACACCCATTTCTCAGTTTCTCTCTCCATGCTGACTCAGCAGCCACGTGAACCAATCAGGAAGGGGGGCTTTATAAATAAAGCCCCCCACTACACATGGTCTTATGCGAATGTATCTTCACTAATGCCTACATGATTCAGAGGTTAGGTAGGAGTTGCTTCCTTTTATTTACAACTTTGTGCAAGTGATGTTACTACATTTTGGCTTTAGTTCAACTCAGTACATTGTCAATGTATAAGACCGGGTGTAGTGGAGGTGCTACCCGGTGCTATAAACCAAAATAACACCGGTTACACCGGTACACAATGGCGCCATCGATCAAAAACATCTCCTGGCGTCATATTTATAATGCTTCATCACACAATCAACCACCAATAAAATTCATCCATGTCACCCCTTGTTCTGATCTCTCTCTCTCTCTCACAGTGATGGTGAAGGTGGTGTATCGACGATAGTGATGGTGGTGGTGGTGATGTACGATGAAGAAGATGAAGGAGGGTGGCGGTGGTGATGATCTGCGGTGGTGGTGATGATTTACGATGAAGAAGATGAGGTGGTGGTGATGAAGCCGGCGGCGGAGGTGGTGGGTGATGATGAAGAAGAAAGTGAACAGTGGTGGGTGATGATGAAGAAGGTGGTGGTGGTGGTGGTGGTGATGATGATGAAGGCGGCGACGAGGTGGTGGGTATGGTGGTGGTGATGATGAAGAAGAAGGTGGTGGTGGTGGTGATGAGAAAAAGGTGAAAGGTGGGGGTGATGATGAAGAAGAAGCAGTTTGTTGTGTTTTGTTTTTTATATATATAGCACCCCATTTTCTCCCCCTCCCACTACACCCCATTTTGACATAACGCCCCATGCTGACTCAGCTGCCACGTGAAACAATCAGAAAGTGGGGCGTTATAAATAAAGTCCCCCACTACACTACACATGGTGTAAGAGGTTTTTACCTTTTTAGTTTTAAATCGTGTATTTTTAAGTTGTGCTTTAGGTTGATTTACCTTTTTTAAATGCTTTTCTTTTCTTATAACTTACGTTTGCATTAGCTTATACAGTATTATCTTTTCAAGTGTTTAGATTCTTTCAACTAAGATGTTGAGTTAAAAGAGGATATGATTTTCGACTATATCGCTTCGTATATGCCTTCAACATCATCTCAGGCAGTCAGGCTGCCAGTGCATCCTCCTATGTAGACAATGGTGACTGTGAAAACATATGTGAATTTTGCAGTGCTTTATTTTGGTTGGATGACCGTATTGCCTCCGCTTCATCCAGCAGTGGTCCTGGGTAAAAATGTTTCGTTGAAGAAAATCGAAATTATTCAAAAGGTTTATGCATGACGTTGGCAATATAATCGAAATTTAGTTATTTTAATGGCAACATTAGTTGTACCATTTAACTAAGTTAATCAATTTTGTTCAACTAGTCAAATAGAATAAAACATGTTCGGTTAGATATGTTTTGGTCGAGCCGATCCAAAAAAAAAAAAAGATATGTTTTGGTCGAATCATGTATAATCATGTATTAACTTTTGAATTTTCACACGTTCAGAAGACACATCTAAACAACTTTGAAATATATTTTTTCTCGTATAAAACCAAATATAAATCCCTGAGAGACATACCGATGGCAGTGTTGTAAAACCTAGGTGGTCGAGTACTTGGCAAGTAATCGCTACTTGGTAGGGTGAAGAGGTGATTTTATTCAACTTGGTCAAATTTTTCAGAATTGGTCAAGGCATTTAACCTCGATCATATACGGATCTAGCGGTTAACTTGGAAGTTGCTCATATTCGGAACTAGTCAATCGAGTTTGACTCAAAAGATTATAACCTAATTTATATGTCTATAATATTAAAGAACAAAAATATGATTTCTTTAAGAATAATATAAAATTTTAAAGAATACAAATCAATTGTTGAAAACTTTAGCGTTTGAATATGTATCTTTTTTTATTTATGTTGATATTTATGTATTTTGTTATAAATATTAGTAAACTTATGTCATTTGACATATATATATAATTTCCCAAAAATTAATTTCCTCATAATTTACTATGTATGAGTGCTTCTCGTCTAGACCGAGTACTTGCAACTCCCCAGTCGACCGACATAGGAGCTCACAACTTATCTACAATATTAACAGGTGGTAAGGTGTCTCATCTCTATTTAAAAAGTGGAGGATTAATATACCGTAAATAGATAATACCATCGTGTAACAGGAAAGATGACATCGAGTGAACTCTCCCTAAACTCTCCATACATTTGCATAAACTAGAGAGCCCAGATTAGCCACATATCTCCCCCAAGCTTGCTTCAAGACCAGAATGTTCGGTCCCTGCATAACCCAAAGTGAAAGATATTTTAAAGAAATATGTACTTTGAGTGTAATATCCTCTGGATAGGTTAAACGTACACCAAGACTTAATAAGCTTGATAGCACCGCCATACGATATATAAAGTACCAATCAAAGACACAAAGGCAATTTCTTCCACAATAATCTATGGCTTTCATAGATTAGGAATAACAAACTCAAGAGATGAAACTCTACTACTATGTCTAGTATGATAACCGGGTTTGCATAAAGACGTACAAACTCAGAATGTTTAATAGAATATAAAAGTACTTAAAAACTCAAATGTATAAACATACCACTAAAATAAAATTTAAACATTAAATATAAACATCAAGGTTGATTTGATCAAATAGTACAAGAAATTTAGTTAAAAATGACCATTTAAATAGCTACAAACACTTGATGGATTAACTATGGAGTGGTTCCATTGAATAAACCAAAGCCAATTGTGGTGTTCGATAACATCTTCTCGAATTTAATAAATACAACCTCATGAATATAGGAGTAGAGAATGGTAAGAATTTAAAAAGGCCTTACATAGAGAGTGAAATGTGTGTAAAATGGTGTAGAATGGGTTGTTGCTTGATTGTGGGTATTTTAACTTACAAAGTTAATTCTGGGTTGTGAGGGGACATCCGGCCATGGCGTGCAGGGCTAAGCACGACCATGTCATGGCCGGATGTCCCCTCACATGCTTGTATTTTCATTAGAATTGGTTGAAAGGGTTGTGCCTCTGTGTAAGCACGAGTATATCCTTATTTTGCTTGTCGGTTTGAGCGTGCATCGCTTGAAGTTGAGCATCTGAGACTATCTTCTAGGTGACTTAGTTGTGAAGTGGCTATATGTATAATTTTTTTTCCTTGTTTCTTCATACATTTTTCACATTGGTATTTAGAAATCATACACCCCGTGACATTACATTCTAAGACATGACATCACATTTTGGGGGTGTAACATCACATTATGCGAAAGTTCATCTAAAAGTTGTTAATTGTGTTGGAAATATGTTTAAATTGTATATAAAATCATTCATTTCTAAAAAAAGCTACACCTTTAAAACCATCGCATCAATCACGCCCTACAATGGTTGGTTCTACATCTGCTCCTTATCCAAATGTACATTCTCTCTTTAATATACATCTGCTCATTATCCAAATGTACATTCTCTCTTTAATGTACATTCTCTCTTTAATATACATTTCCATTCTTACATTTTCATAATGTGATGTCATGGGGTGTATGAAACCTAAAACCCTTATATTAGAAATCATACACCCTCTAATTAGGATCATACACCCTGATCCACATCATACACCAATAGGAGACTGCTACATACCTAGAATGTGATGTCACAAACCTCAGAATGTAACGTCACGGGGTGTATGAAACCTAGAACCCTATATTAATTAAAATAATTTATATCGTAACACACATTTTGTCACTTCATATTTGATTCATCCATCGCTTTTAAAAAAAATAACCTAGATTTATTATTATGGGTTAGGATCAAATACACAAGACACTTTTTCTAGGAAGGGTGAGAAGGATTGTGATCCATTGATCATATATTTGAAGGGTTGAGATTAGTTTGTTTGAAAAAAATAAATAATAAATTAGAGGAAGGGCATAAAAGGAAAACCACATTTGTTGACTTTCTCTCTCCACATGCAATGCACATGTCAATTCCCCCATCATTTTAAAACGTCTATAACTTTTTCATACGACATTTTTTTTTACAAAAAAATTTCACCATATTAACGAGCGTTTTTTTATCTTTAATATGAGTATCACATTGCTATATTAAAATTGAAAAAAAAAAATTCGGGCTAAGTGGGTTTTCTTCTCCGTTGTGTCTTCTGCTCGTTCATTGTGTTATAGTATGCATGTGTGCTTTATAAATATGTTATTTATGTTTTTTTAGTCTACACATTATTTAACTTTGTCTATTGTGTTTTTAGTATGCTTTTCATTGTGTTTTACGCAAATGAGTTTTGTTTTTAGGTGTACATGTGTTTTACTATGTTGTTCATTGTGTTTAAGTCTATTATTCATTGTGTTTTAGTCTTCTGTTTATTGTGTCTATTATATGTCGTCCATTGTGTTTTATTAGACTGTTCATTGTGTTTTATACCATATTGTTCATTGCATATTTAATTGGTACTCATTGTGTACGTTATCTCCATTGTGTCTTACCCTATTGGGTTTTCAACTTTTTTTTTCCAAAAATATTCATTGTGTTTTAATCTTCTGTTCATTGTGTGCTTATTATGTCGTCCATTGTGTTTTACACAATTGGGTTTTTAACTTTTTTTTTTCAAAAGTATTTATTGTGTTTTAGTCTTCTGTTCATTGTGTCTTTCGTATGTCATCCATTGTGTATTATGCAATTGGGTTTTCAACTTTTTTTTTTCAAAAGTATTCATTGTGTTTTAGTCTTCTATTCATTGTGTCTTTACTATGTCGTCCATTGTGTTTTACTAGACTCTTGATTGTGTTTTATACCCTATATTTAATTGGTGTTCATTGTGTTTTACACTCCATTGTGTCTTACGCAAGTGGGTTTTGATTTTTTTTTTTCAAAAGTATAACAATATAGTACTCATATTAAAGATAAAAAGACGCTTAATTTTATGGTGTAATTTTTTTTAAAAAAGGATGGCGTATAAAAAAGTTACGGGCATTTAAAAATGAAGGTGGAAATGGCATGTGACTTGCATGTGCATATGTTTTTGACAAAATTACCCCTCCCACTTGTTAATCCTTTGGACACATGTCATTTTCTAGTGGCTTCTTACCCTTCTCATTTTTTGTAGCATTTGTAGAATAACCCAACACTTATTATACATATATACAAATAGCAACTTAACTTCAAAATTTAACGGCATCCTATCCCTTTAACGGTTAAACAGTTATTTTAACGGAAATCCGACTTTTCGTCTCCCTTCAACAGTAACGCCGCTTCAATTTCCTTAGTGGTAACGCCTCTTCATTCCGCATTAAACGGTTGATTTCTATATTTACAAATCCTGCGATCTTTTTATAAACCTGTCCGTTTTACCAACGACAACGCAACCAAAGATAACGACGCATTGGCGGTAGACTTCAAGTGGCGGTGCGGCTGGGTTTCTGAAGCATACGAGGCAGACGACGAGTCTCAACACAAGAAAAAAAAAGCTTATCGGACGGTTCTTACCAGATATAAACCATCGATTGAGACTGGGTTGGAGGCAAACAACGGCGAAGAGTTTGAAGCCCAAGAAGGTTACAGGATAGAAGGTTTGGGTGGTTCTTTTGCAGATCTGAAACCCAAGAATTACATACGATAGAAATAGGCCGGGTTGGGGTTTTGTTAGATCCGGCGGGGTTGGTGATTGGTAAGGATTGAAACCGATAAACCCGATCTGATAGTCCCAGACGACTCGACGCAAACGATAAACAAATATTTTGTGTAGCATAGTTGAGGATTTGTAAACTATATTTTCTGTACCATTTGAATAAGGTTTGCAAACATAGAAAGAGAACGAAATGGGGGAATGATGATGTTCAGAATTTCTTGACGCGTATAGATGATTAAGAGATAAAGAGAATGTGTAGATACAAAGAGTAAAGGGAAATAAGTCATATGTTTTTTTTTAGTTTACCAGAGGTGCGTTTTTCTTTTAATATTTAATTTATTTTTAGATTTTTACTCTTTTGCATTATTACAAGGGTAAAATTTTGTTTTATCACTATATAGGAAATAAGTCATATGGTTTGTTTGTCAATAATCATATCCGTAAACAATCATCAAAGTCTTTTTTTTAATCAATTCGTTCGTGAAAGAATAATTCAAAGTACAAGAATTACGTTGTTTATGTTTTTTCTTCATAATTCAAAGTTTTTAGGTAGACAGACCGTTTTTGACGAATATATAAAAAAAAAACTAAACTACCAGGGATGAAAATGAAATAATTAAAGATATTATTAAAGATATATAGAATTATTAAAGATATTAATGTATAACTTCCTTTATCTTTTAAACTTTATGTTTTCTATTTTCTTAATCATTTAAGAATCAAAATAATAATCAGATTCAATTGATTTTTCTCATGACAGGTTTCATTCAAAATTTAAGTTGAACACCTTGTTATTATTATTATTATTATTGTATGTTTTCGAGAAAACTAGGGTGTTACAATTTTGGTCATCCAAATGCTATACCAACTTTAACAAATTCTACCCTCGATTTCACACTTGAGGTTGATAGGAAAACAGATAGGGCCATCTTATTAAGGATATTTAAAAATTTCAGTTGAGAGATTGATAGGAATACTAATTTAATGAGATAGTTATTGAAGTCATACTAAGCATAATAATCATTTAACAAGATACTTAACTCGAGTTCTATAACACTGTCGTGTCTTCGGGTGGGTGGGCTCGGGTTTCCGCGCATCGGGAGAAGGCGGGGGCTGCTGGAGGTCGAGTAGTCAATTCTTGGGCACGGCGCCCCGCAAGGGTGGTTGCCACACAGTTGTTCGCCGATCAAAAAAAAACAAGATACTTAACTATGACATCAACGATATTTTCATTTATATAATTTCATTTGCATGAGAATATCCCGCAGCAACGCGCGGGTTTACGTCAACTTGTTATTATATAATAATAATAACAAAAACTAATAATGTGAAACATGATTACATTTTTACAGTAGTGATACCAATCATATACTTCACATAACACCATCATCAAAACAACCTCTCTCCACCAAAATCATTTCCTTCTCTCGATGGCAGAGCTACAACCACCGTCGGACCTCCACGTCAACGGCGGCGGCGGCGCCGCCATAGATCCAGTCACCGTCC
The DNA here is from genome assembly GCA_028751855.1 of Ambrosia trifida. Lineage (NCBI taxonomy): Eukaryota > Viridiplantae > Streptophyta > Magnoliopsida > Asterales > Asteraceae > Ambrosia > Ambrosia trifida. The sequence continues at coordinate 69,719,136 of CM054126.1, read as the reverse complement.
CGACAGAACCCACCGCCGGTCCCACCAAACGACAGCGTCGACCCAGCGTCCGATTAGGCGAAATCGGAGACCAACACACATACGATAATCACAGAAGACACAAACCACACCAATGGAAATACAATTCAAAAGATTCAAAGGCCACAAAAACCAGACAACTTATGAACCTTTCTGGGGCAGTCGGGTTAGAGTTTAATGAAACCCTAACCCTAGATCCAAGAATTGATGATAAAGCAGGTAATAATGTTGTTATTGATAGTAATAATAATAATAATAATATTGTTAATAATAATAATAATAATAATGTTCTTGGGGGTTGGAAAGTTGGGGAATTGGGGAAGAATAATAATAAAAGGGGGTTTTCGGTATCGGCGAAAAGGGTTAGAACAAATTGGGGAGTGAAAATGGACGGTGGGGATGAAAGGGATGAAAGATTTGATAATGAAGATGATTATGATGATGTGGATAGATATTCCGATGGGTCGGGTAGTCAATTCAAGGATCATTCGATGGATTATGCGAATAGGGATAGGGATAGGGATGGGGTGGAATTGGACGGGCCGTCGGATAATTGGGGTTCGGGTTTGGGGTTGGAGAGGAATGGGGTGAGGGTATGGTTGAATCAGTTGGGGTTAGGGAGATATTATTCGGTTTTTGAGGTGCATGAGGTGGACGATGAGGTTTTGCCGTTGTTGACGTTGGAGGATCTTAAAGATATGGGGATTAATGCGGTTGGGTCGAGACGGAAGATGTTTTGTTCGATTCAGAAGCTCGGTAAAGGGTTTTCGTGATGGTTGGTTGGATTTGGAAATTGGAATGTTGGATTCTTGATTTGGAGTAGAGCAGTGTTGTGAGAACAGATAACTATGCGGTTATGAAGGTGGTTCTGAATCAGAAAGTTGGATCGTTGGGACGGAATGTCTGAATCTGGTTCGGTTTGACCCTTTCTTGTGTACTTGAATTGTAGCGATGAAATCGTTTAGTTGTTTTCGCTTTTATCGTTGTTGTATACTCTACTAATGTTTGACTTTAAGTTATATGCAAATTTATGGTATATAGTTAACAGTTGAAAATAACAATAACTGGGCTGATGTTGTTTAAGACTTAAGAGGAAACAATATATATATTTAGAACATAAAGTTTAAAAATTTTATATTATGGTTCCAAAATACTAGGAAATTTTTGAGATTTGTTTCTGTTTGCTGCATACTCTGTCATTATTTGTTAACCTTCTTTCGCTCGTTTCTCCTGCAAGTACTTAACTGTCATCAAATGGCATTTTCTTTTAGAAGAACTTGCAGCATTGTGTAGCTTGAATCTTGCTTCAGGGTGTAAACTAGCTGAGCTCAAGCTCCGCATAGTTTCAAGCTCTACTCGTTTCGAGCTTTATATCCGGAGTTTGAGCTCAGTTTATGAGTAATTTACAAGCTCGAGCCTGGCTTGGGCTAAACTCATTAATTAATTACTTGTTATATTTATATGCATACCCAATTATTTTTAGGTGTATTTAAAGTCGCAATGTATAACATGATATATGTTATTTACTTTTTTAAAATTTATGTTACAAGATTTATTATATTAAATTAAAATAGCCTTATTTAGGCATGTGCCCCATTCAAGCTTAATACATGAAGCTGAACCCGGATTCATTTATTAAACAAGCTTGAATTTTGGCTCGAGCTTGATTCAGGCTTTTATCGAGCTGATCTTGGGTAGCTTAAGCTCATGACTCTCATGAGCGACTCAGCTCGTTTACTCCCCTACTTTTGTTACATTGTTTGTAGATATAACTTATAAAAAGTATCAGATGCATGTATATGGTTTGTTATCTGGTTATGTTATAATAATTGCATAAAGATTTAAAGAAAATGGTACTGTGTTGATTTGACCCATCTTAAAAGGTTAGTTTTTGTTCTAGTTTTATGTTAGATTTGGATTTCTTTTTTTTTTTTTAAATGCATAGTTTCTGAATCTGTTATATGTTGGTTTGTGACTGTTTGGGACAAAAAAGAAGAATGATTGGGACTTGAAAACATTTTGAAAATTGAATAAGAACAAGGGGCCACGTGTAACACCAATAATTTTCACCTACCCATGTGATTTTTGATTCGAATCCCACACACAATATCAGGTCATATTCAGTTAGAGCATTCACATCCCCTCCACCATTTTATACCCTATAATATAACAAAAAATCATAATTTTCAAAATTTATTTCTCATTTTAAAAAACCTTCCACATCCCCTTCACCATATTTACCTTTATTTTACTCACAAACACTTATTTTATAATATTCCTCGTTAAAATGCACTCACAATAATTTGATGGGGGTGAATAGTAGCTTTTTATATATAAAAAGCTAGAAGATGGATTTTTCATAATATAAAGATAGGGTATAAAATGGTGGAGGGGATGTAGGATGTTTTTAGTAAGTTTTTTTAAGTTTTAGATATGGGGAGAAGTTTGATGGAAGGGATGTGAATGCTCTTAAACGATCTTTAAAATAAAGGGGAAATGGAATCTAATAATCCCAACTTTAGGGGGTTGGAAAGCAACAGTCCCAACTTGAAAGTTGTAAGATAACAGTCTCAACTTGTCATGTATTTTATTTTGTTGGTCCCAAACTAACCTCAGTTAAGTTTTTCTGTTAAATGCTGACGTGGACTGCGACATGGCGTCTAATATGGCCAATCTGTCCCACTTGGCAAAAAAATGGGCCCTCTTTATCCACTTGGCTTTATTAATTAAAAAAACTTTTAATTATAAAAAAGCTTTTAATAATAATAAAAAAGAATTATATATATATATATATATACTATGCCACGTGGACTGCCACGTGTGATGCCACGTGGCACTTAACAGAAAAACTTAACCTCAGTTAGTTTGGGACCATTAGAATAAAAACATTGACAAGTTGGGACCGTTATATTACAACTTTCAAGTTGGGACTGCTCCCTTCCAACCCCCTAAAGTTGGGATTATGGAAACAAAAAACTTGCATACATTAAGATGAAACAACCATGGCCATTGGCCAGACCTACAAGTGTGCCATTAATTTTTTTCTTCTGGTTTTTGACTAAAGAGTATATTGGTTCATGACAGGGACAGTTAAATCGATCGGATTGGATGTTTGTTGTAGTTTAAAAAACTACCCTCATATTTATATTTAGAGGGTGTTTGGGATTGCGTTTTGAATCTGATTTTTAGATTATTACGTTTTGAAAACGCAGATAATCAGTTTTTAGTGTTTGGGATTGCGTTTTGAAAATGCAGATAATCAATTTTTAGGCTACCAAAACGCAATAATCTATAAGCAGCTCCACCCCTGCTTTTTCAAAACGCATAATCTGTCTTGAATAATCAATCTCGAACACCCCTTTACTAGCTTTAACCATTTGAATGTTGCTATTAAAAAGAAAACTTCGTAAAAAGTGCAGACAAGAAATGTGCGTTCCATCAGGCGGAGGGGTGTGGGAGGCGGGGAGGGTTCGGTGAGCCTACGTGGCACCTCTCCCGTCGAAGAAACATCCCCCCCCTCCCCCACATGAAATTTCGGTGCAAACGGGATACTTTGCCTTCCCTTCCTGTCCTCTTTCTCTCTATCTCTTCATTTCTCTCTCTCCCTTCTACTGCAGGTATGGTGACGACGTGGCATCGGGGGGTGGTTGGTATCCACACCCCATAGTCTTAAAGAAAAAAAATAAGCTCAGCCTGGTAGGTATGCCTGAAACATTCGGGGTGGGTATACCTAAAGCCTGGCGTGTATAAGATTAGTTTAAAAAAAAAAAAAATCTCCAGGTATACTGGTATAGGATTATGTGATACCTTGCCCAATTGCTTGAAACCATATGCCTGATTACTCAAATAATATGCCTGAAATTTTTTTAATTTTATTTTCTTAACCATTGTCTATTAGCTCTTTATTTTAGTAGGTTTATTATGTGGAAAACTATTTTTTCTTTTGGAATGTGTAGTTGGGTAATACATAAAAATTAATAATTTGTAATAAAAATTAAACAATCGATGTGCCCACACACACTATGACTCTACTAATCTTCACCGTCTTCAAAAGGCATGAACCACCACCACACCACTCCACATTTCAATTGATCAATTCCTTCACAATACAAATAAATACCTTATATAACTCTTCACTAGAATTGTTCTTTTTTTTATTCAAATTCCTCCACAAACATTCTCTAAACCATATGTTGTTTGGAATGTTGTAATTAGTTTTGGCACACGAGTTTATAGTGGTGTGTCAAACATATAAAGCATTTTGTCCGAACTTTAGAGTAATGTGTCAAACATTACAAGGTTGTAATTGGTTTTTGCTCACAAGATTATTATGATTCTTCAAACATGTACAACAATGCGTCAAACAATGCAAGGTTACGACGACTTTGTAATTCGTTTTGACACTAAAGTTTATCGCGCGTGTCTAACTATGTACGCTTTATGCTATTGTTATAGGATTGATGCGCAAGTTTGTTAACAGCGGATCTAATGTATTTTGACAGTGCATCCAACCTCTTAGGTTTGAGTTACCATTGTAAATTGTTTTCATATATTTTATATATAACGGTGCGCTTAGCACATCACAATCATATATACAATGATGGTTCAATAAAAGCACTTAAGAAAAAGTTTAATTACAAAAATGCCTGGGAACTATTCAAAGTTCACATCTATAAATATATAGTTAATTTCATATCATACAGTTCTTTTTGTGGCTATGAATGTGTGTTGTGCTCCCTTGATAAAGGGGAGCGTAACAAAAGCAACCCTAGTGTTATTTATCCCGAGCATTCTCTATGTCTCTTCACCGTACAAAACTGCACGATTACCTTTGTTCGATTGTCCATAGTTTTACTTAGCGGGCGGAGCAGCACCACCGGTGGTAGGCCTACAAACAAATCAGTTCGTTCATCATTGTAGAAAATACATAGAATGGTCGAGTTGGGTAACATGTTAAAAACAAGAGCCCTTAGTACGGGTAAAGATTGGTCGGGTTAGGTGGACCCGGCCCAAACACCTTTTGTCCATTGTTGACCCAAAACACATTTTGTTAAAATAAGTCAAGTCATGTTGACTCTGTAAACTTTGGACAACTTTCAACCTGTTTTCTTTTAACTCGGTTATCTTACTTATAAAATTTGACATGTTCGGATAAAACATGATCAACTCATTCAAAAGTAAACGCGTTGAGAAAACACATATTTTGTTTGAATTGAGTTGAATTATATAGTCAAGAAACTTACAGCCCAACAAAAACTTTGAAAGCATCATAGATACCCCATTGTGCGCCGGTAAGAGTCCCAATCATGAAAATACGAAGAGGAAGACCGCGAGTGAATAGACCAACCAAACCAAGTTTCTTAATAGCCTGCATTATAGATTTTAATAGGGCATGTTTAGATGTGTGTATGGTGGTAACATATTTTAATGCATCATAGATTCCCCATTGGTGTATTTTAACGGTGCGTCCAACCTCTTACTAAAAAAACATTATAATGCATTTCACCTAAGCGTATTAAAAAGAAACTGGGCTAGCCAGTTCGGGCAACGCCCGCACTGGGTGAGACCGATGACCCAAATATGACTTTTTTTTTTTTTTTTTGAAGTGGGGGCCGGTCTTTTGAGGTACTTACATCACCAGCAGTAGCCCCTTGAGCATTATTGAGAAAAGAAACCAAATTATCAGCTGGATGTGAGACAATGGCGCAAAATACACCAGCCACATAACCACCAGCAAAGCTCACTCCAAGCTGCAACTCTTTGCTACATTGGTCCTTTGGCGTCGGTATGGCATACTTGTACAACGACTCCACGATTTTTTCAAAAGATGCAAATTTCATCATTGTATCTGAAAATGTGTACAATATTAACTTTGTCATTCATCCAAGTATTATGTAGACGTGTCAATTCAGCCTATTTACTTATTAAAAAATTGGCGAGGGTTGTGTTTATCTCAAATTGGTCAAATCAAATAAGTCAGCTAAAAACGGAATGGGTCAAACGGGTTGAAAGTGGTTAAAAGTCTATTTAATATAGTACAAGTGCATAATGCAGTTTTTAAAGTTTTTTAGTTAAAATTAATTTTGTATTGAATGGTCATCTATGCGTGTGTTCTAGTATGAGCCGATTTGGGTGCTTCATGCTTGGACTCAAATGGTACAAATCTAATAAGTTGGCTAACCCAACCTAATGTATTTAAACCCAAACCTTTTTTGACCCGTTGAGTTCACTTGTGAGATGGATTATTTTGTGATCAAAATGTAAGAATATGGAGCACTAGACAGACACTGTTTGATCACATTTGGCATGATATGTTTCATGAGTAACTAAAACATGATTAACTTTGGTAATTAAGTTACTAACTTACATGGAATTTGGCGTCCCCAAAGAGGAGCTAACCCCTTGAAAAGCCTATAACAGAATAAGCAAGTTGTATAAAAGCCAAATGTTGTATCTAACTAAATTCTAAAATTTGTAGTGTTCTTACCAGCCGGACTAGGAGCCGGCTACATAGTTGGTCCGGATGAGTACTCTTGAACTGGCTTCATTTGGTCCGGCAACTTATGGGTCAGACTGGTTGAACGGTGAAACGGACTCAGTGGCGGATCTGGAGGGGGTTCCGGGGTTCCCATGAACCCCCTCGATTTGGAAAAAAAAATTGAAAATTTTAGTGGAAAAAGTTGAAAAATTAGTTAAAATCAGTGAAAATCTACGAAAGAAACCCCATGGAAATCATTCCTGGATTCGCCACTAACGGTCTGGTGGGTGGGTCGGATTTTCACAATTTATTATTATTATTATTATTATTATTATTATTATTATTATTATTTCTACTTCCAAAATCTCATTTACAACTTCACACTACATATTCGTATTTTGTTTTATATTAGTTATATATTTCTAAAAACATATGACGTAACCTAGTTTTATATACCAGTCCAACCAGTGGACCTGTAAGGCACCATGTTTGACAACCGGCCCGGTTATAAAAACATTATAAACTAGCTAAAGACAAAATCATACCCAGACACACCATCCGCCTTAATGAACTTTGGAAGGCCATCCGACAGACCATTAGCATAACCAGGTTTAGTTTGAACCCGAACCTTAACCGCCTCAAACGGGCAAAGAGCAATATCAGCAATAAACTCAGCTGATGCAGAACCAGCAAGGAAGATCAATGTTTTATATTTGGTTGCATACTCAGGACCAGCAAAGTCAGAATATGTTTTCTTGAAAAATTCATAAAAACCGAATTTGCAAGCACCCTGTGCACTATAACCAAGCAATGTTGGAACCCAGCCTTTGAAAAATCCCTTCATTCCTTGTTCCTTGAGTAATACTCCAAAACCTGAAGCAACACCCTTGTACTTTGTTGGGTTTATCTGAAAGATTTAAGATTAAAATGTATATCATAAAGCAAGAAGCAAGAGCTTTTTATCCATAACATTCATATAATATGCATTAAGATTTAAGCATATGTTACTGTTTCATAAAAGTTTCATGTAAAAGAACCTAAATGTAGTATGTTAATTAGTATCCATAACATTTATATCATCTTTGTTTGTCCACATTAAAACGAGAGAAGAACATCACTGATCATCGATAAAGATTTTTTTTTTTTAAATTAAATACCAATTTTATTAAATACGTGAAAATTTACATCAAGATAGCGGGTAGGCGGGCAACAAGCTGTGCTACCACCCCTTTCTGGACAGCAAACCCTAACCTACTAAAACGAACCCCTGCCCCCTAGAGCCGAGACACTGCTATTAATAACCCGTTGGACTCTGGTCAGGAAACGGATGGCTTCCGGTGCCAAGGAGCCAAATGTATCAAATGCCAAGGGTACGAAAATGTGTTGGTTCTCCTCACAAACTTTAGCATGCTTCTCAACTTTCTTCGTCTCTGCTTTTCGCACCGCTTGCCTTGCTACAAAACCAGTATCCCGTAAACCAACCAGGGGAGATACACCTGTTAGATCGACACAAGCGTGCCCCCCCCCCCCATCCAAAGACAAGCAAGTCTGCTGGACGTAGGGTGGATCTCCCTTCTACGGGGTCCGAGAGGAAATTCACGGGAGCCTCTTTCTTGGCTGAAATCTCAGCCCTTCTTAAAATGTCCCAAAGAACACCCCGAGTGTTTGTGAGATTATTATTAATGTTATTATTAATGTTATTGTGTTATTACTTGGTTATATGTATTGCCCCCCGAGTGTGTCTGTGACCAACATTCCCGAGTAGGGGCGAATCTTATCAAAAACATTTATATGTATTGACTCCCTCCCCCCACCCCTAACCCCAAAAGGTTTTTCATTCAAGATTCGTCAATATTCTTGAGTTCACTTAATGAAAGAAAAGAAATGAACCGGAAGAAAAGAAAACCTTTTTGTTTTTTTTTTTTTAGGGAAAGAAATGGAATGATTTTTAGGCTAAATTTCACTCTTTCAATTTGGATCCGTCAACAACTAATTCCAGCGTCAAAATGTAACACCAAATGGTAAAGAGAGTAAACTTTGTTACATAAAAAATATAATATATAAAATATTATAGCTTAGAAGGTCATCACATAGTACTAATTTTCATCAACCATAAGTAGTAACTTATTGTAACATATTTAATTTTTTTAAGTTTCAATTTCCACACATCATGCTTAAGAAAAATGTGACTTTAACCATTTAAATTTTTTTTATTAATTTGATTTTTCACTAATACATATCATATATATTTACCACAATATCACAAAAAAAAAATGAATGTATTGTACTATATGACATGAACGGAAAATTTAACCTGCATATTGCATTTGACGAGATCCAACGGAGTCACGGCCATGTGTGTGACACCACAGCTGATCATACCACCAGCCGTACACGCTCCATAGTACGCCGGAGAAAACATGGCGATCTTAGGCGGTTCGCTAGGAGCCCGAATCAATAAACCTCTTTTCGGTTGGTTCATCCTCAACTTTTGAACATCACCAAATCCTTTCAAAGAGTAGACGAAGTTCGGGATTAAAGATTGGTGAGAATTATCCATGAATTCCGTATATAGTGCTTGTCACTTATTGTTGAAGATCGATATAAAACAAATATAATGTATAATTAGGGTTTGGTATAATTAAGGAGGGATGAAGGTGAGATTATTAATTAATGGTGGAAATGCATGCATGAGCATTTGAAGGTTGTTGTTTGCTTGTTGCCTGCCCTACATTTGAATGGAAGTTTTGATGATCTTTTACACTTTTACCATCGAATTTCTACTTTTTTTAGCATATGTTCAAAATTATATTGTGTGTATTTATAGTTAGGTTTTATCCGTATCTATACAAAATATAATTTTACATTATTGAGAGCCGTCCCAAGCTTTTTGTGAGCCCTAAGCGCAACAAAAAAAGAGGCCCTTTCTTAAATTTTATTCATAAATAACTATAAAATTATTGCAATACACAATTGAAATCATGAATAAGGAACTCACATAGAGAAAAATTCTTGCCGTTTGCTTTTGACACATTTGACTCTCTGGCCCTTGAGGTAGTACGGTTCCTGAAACGAGTGTAGAAGGTGGCCCACTGTGACTCGCAGAGCCCTAAGAACCAAGGGTTTATGTTTAGCAGGATAGGCTTTGCAATTCAAAAGGAGATAACGACGCAGCTTGTTGCCCGCTTACCCACCATCTAAAATGTAACTTGTTTTGTCAAGTTTGAATGAAACTATTTAGTTTATTATTCCAAAAAAAAAAAAACAAAGAAATTAAACAAAGTAGATTAATGATTGATCTCAGGAAAAGCCACACCGATAATATTGTCAATTAATCGCCCGAGTTCATCAATTTATTTTCCCAATAGTTCGCTCCTTTCCAACTTCTAATTGTAAATTGCCGCAACCAATAGGCAGTAGCTAGTCATCGATGTTTTACTAACCTAAACCCAAATTTATTTATAATTTATATATAAAAAACTTGAAAAAAATGAGGCCCTGATTTTTTGGGGCCCTAGGCTCAAGTCACACCTCATTCTAATGTAGAGCCGGCTCTTCATGATTTTAAAAAGTTTAACTAATACAACTTTTAAAACACTAGTAAGAAACCCGTGCAATGCGGCGGGCAACGACAATTTACAACGCAATTGTGGCGGTAATTCAATCGATGTCGGTTTCATGCATTACGGTATGGGGTACGACACCGACGTCTGGTATCATTTGTAAATTATTTTAGAACATTTTGCATTGTCTACATTTTATGTATCCAAATCGCGGCATTACCTAGTGTCTTCCTATATATTAATCATGATAAAAATTAAAAGCAAATATAACAAACAACACTAATGAATAGTCAATACTACTTAGCTATTGATTATTAAATCAAAAGATCCAACAATTATGGCTGAAGCCAAGTAACAAACTTATAAAAACAAGCCAATTGCTACAAGATCACCTACTTAATGTTGAATACTAAAAACTCATACGACGTCCAAGACGATTCAAGTCTTAATACGACATGTGCTTAAAGGAATCGCCAACGGCCTTTATGAACCAGTGGCATCCAATATGATTTAGGTCTCAATAAATGCAACTTTCCAATAATAGGTTCCTAAGGTTTTAACATGTTTTTTAGGTGCAAAAGCAATGTAAATGCAAAGCAAGATGCATACCAATAATATCCGAGTTCGTAGCAATGGCAAATCCTAGAATAACTTTTACCCTAAATTTACCTTAAAACGCTCATGTTAAAGAACACCACTTTGTGAAAAAGCCTTAGGTATGAATATGTTAAATACCTGTGACTCGATTGCTGAAATAGTATCTCTCCCCCCAAAAAGCATGTTTTTTTACCGACGCACAAAGAAAATATTTTGTTGCGAATGAACAAAATATTGAGGAATTGTCAATACGTAAAATCATAATTATTGATACAGGCCTTTTCCACAAAAAAAAGAGGAATCTTTTGTTACAATAGAAGCAGAAGTGATGTGGATTATTCAAATATTGAAGTTGATTTCCTTTATAAAAAGAAGATCTCAATGAACTTTTATGAAATGATTTCACGGGATTCAGCCAATTGTATTGATCGTGGAATATCATTGAGAAATAGGAATCTATGTTATCAAAGGATTTCCTGCGATTCTTTCTAGTATGGAATGAGTCAATCATCCACTTTGGTATCTTATTGAACAAAAATGGTGATATTGTTCCTCCATTGATCAAGAATTTCGATTTTTGGCAAATCCAATAAGAAGGGTTTCAACTTTTTCAAATGAACGATTTGAAGACCTATTGATTCTAAAAACTGTGGATCGTTCGGACCTTTCAATTCATAGAGGTAGATCTCAGACAAAAAAGGAAGTGAGTTAAACAAAAAAAGAAACAACTTGGACAAAAAGAAACGAAGTGGCTTAGACAAATCTTTTTTGTCAATAACCTCAGACTAATCAATCGAATATGGATTAATACGTTCAATCAAATATGGATTAATACTTGATCGATCAAACACTACTTGAAAACGGCTCTTCTGCTCAGAAACGAAATGTTCCTAGAAATTATTGTTGAACATCCATCCTAGTGCTCGATCAAGGGTCAATGAAGATTGGTAGAGGTGTGGTGATGATCGAAACAAGTGGGATAGGCTGTTATGGGTTCGGTCGAGGGGTAGGATCCAAGATATGTGAGTTTAGCTTGGTGTGGTGAAGTTTAGAGTTTGTATGCACCTTTGTGAGCTTAGGTCGGTTCTATATATACATGCCTAGGGAGGGAGAGAGGTGTAGTGTGTTGGTTTCAGTTGTGGCAAGTCAACACATGTGGATTGAGGTGATAAAAAGGTGATTTCCAAATGTGTATAAAGAGTTGACCTTGATCTTTATTATGTTTACCTAGGGAATGTGAGGGCCGATTTCTAGGGCTAGTTGGAGGTTTTGGTAGTCAACATTCCTATGTCCAAGTTAGGTGATAAAGTACCTTGCCATGTTGATGTGTAGTCTAGGAGTTTGTGAGCATGACATTGTATGTTCATGGTTATTTGTTGTGGGTTGACTTCGGCCGAAACATAGGGAAAGGAAATGGATAGTTTGGGAAGTTTCAACATGGATAGATTGATTGCATATTGGCCTTGATTTCCATATTGGTGCAACACTTAGGAATGAGATACAATGGTGTGTGTTTGGTGAACATGTATGCATGTATATGTGTTTGTGCGATGTGTGTGTGTGGATGGATGTTCATGTTGTGTCTTGTACATGTACTCATGTTCTTACCCAATGTATAGCCATGTATGTATACATAGATGTAGGTATCCCAGGTTAGCTTTGTTTTATCTCTTTACGTACACACGTACGTATATATATATATATATATATATATATGTGTGTGTGTGTGTGTGTGTGTGTTTGTGTGTGTGTGTGTGTGTTCAATTGTTTTGTTTGAGATGTTATCACTTGTATTGATCATATAGAGGACATAGAGTTATATTTACATGGTGTTCACCTAGCGGATTATCCCTATATATTGTCAAGTGTTTTCATGTGTAGGCCAATTGTACATGAGTCCATATATACACATATTTTCGAGACTCATTTAACTAACACAGTTGTTAAGATCGATTGGTATATGTCCATGTGTGAATGTCCTTGTGTTTCGGCTTAGATTTCACATGTGGGGCTAGTGAAATGTTATAGACATTGTGTTATCCTTGCAATATGTCATGTGTTAATTCACTTCTAAACATGTGTTGATTTGTTCTGTTAACTCATGGTACTTATGTCTTGTGAGTTAAATCAATGAATGGTGAAATTCCATGATTTCAAGTGATGAGCATTCACAAAATATTTTCATGAATTTCCGAGTTTGCATGGGTATACGGGTCATTGGAATGGATTCCCGAGTTATCATAGGTCTTGATAGATTCGGGGTGACGCATGTATTGTAATAAATGTATAATGCATAACTGGAATTGACAAAATGGTGAGAGCGTGTACGGATCTTAACTTGGAAATCTGGCGGGTATCACAAGTCGGCACTTGGTTCAAGATTGGTCCAATATTTGCTTTTGATTTTGCCGACCTCCTTTCCTTTCATTTCTAGACTCGAGAGCAGGTTCCAGAAAGGGGGAAAGGATATTGAATGGTATTGTGATGATAAGCTGTTGGGCGATTTGGAGAGCTCGGAATAGGAAGATTTTTGAAGGTATATACCCTAAAGTTAGTGATGTCATGGCTACGATAATGGCATTTTTGTTTTTGTGGTTTAGGAATCATGCCATGTTTTCGTCTATTCTTTAGTAGGATTGGGTGATGTATCCTTTGTACATGTTGTAATGGCGTTTTTTGACGGTCCTTAGTTTTAGGACGCGTCTCTATTAATGAAGTTTACCGTTAAAAAAAAACCAAAAAATAATAACTAAAATGTCAAGATTAATACCCAACATTCACCCCCTTAATCTTGACACGTTCCTTCTTGCTACCTGCTCGTTATTTGGTTACTTCATTCTTGCCATCCGAATCACAAAGATTCGATCTTTCTACATGCTCTTGCTTCTTGCTACGAACTGCACATGGTTTGTTCCTTGCTCTTGCTATACGAACCGCTAAAATTCAACTTTTTTTTCTTTGGATGGTCGATTTCCTTCTTTCTTTCTAATCGACACCCATACTTTCTTCTTTCTTATCGATGCTTGCTCTTTCTTTCATACCGCATCTGGTACCCCTCGCCTCCAAAGTCGGGTTCTGTAACACCCCAACCGATGGCAGAAACATCGAGGTGTCACGTAGTGACAATTGCTCAATAGCTCATGGTACTAAAGTGTAAATTTGAATACATTGATTAAATATTTTATTACATTGAAATGAGATACAAAATACAACGACTGAAAATACAGTAAATCTCAAATCTAAGTCTAAGTTCCAAAAGCTTAAAAGTGATCTCAGAACAACATGAAACATGTACGAAAATAATTTGTCAATACAAAATGTATTGGTGAGCATACCCTGTTTGAATACATATAATAGAAAAAGAGTTTCGCAATTCACGTGTTGTATACTGTTTGCAATTATGTAATAAGTTATATCCGTTCAAAATCAACCCTAAGAATCAAGTATCAAGAATCAAGAATCAAACCATTTTTGAGTATAATGAATCACAAGACAATGACCAAGGTCTCTCAACAGAGTCACAAGGGGTATATACAATAGTACTATTCATTGAAATGTCAGACCCTCAAAGGTTAATGATTTTGACAAGTCATAGACACACAAATTAACATAAAGCAAACACACATGAGAATTGCATTTAGTAAAAGAATAACATTTAGTCATAGTGTACATGAACAGCCCCAAAAGAGTAAAACATGAAAAACGAGAAAGATATACTCACCTTGAATACTAGTCTGAATATGCTAAAATGTTGCAAAGTAAATGGCCAAAAATATACAAGATAGGACCGGTAGACGGCTTCTTTGGTCGTAGGAGTTTTTATTATATAGCTAGGTTTCAAAAGGTTAAAGGGCATATAAGAGGCGAGTAAGACAGACAATATACAAGATATGTTTCTTGTCAGTGCTCTGTGGTCGTGCTAGACAAAACGAGAACGACCATGACAAATTCTCAATTCCCAAGTGAATGAAATTTTGTGTCAAGATGCTAAAGTGTCTAAGAATTTATTTATATGAGTATTCATGCGAAACAACAAATCCATTAAAGATGACCGTTTCAAGACACTTAATTGTTACGTAATTAATTGTGGTAACTTCATTTAAAGGACAAAAAAAATTGATTATGAAATAGATAACTGAAAGTACATGTATATCATTTTATTTTGGTAAAACCATAAACTACTATTAACTATTGAATTTACTTATTTAGTTAATATTGATTAAATAACTTTACCTTTGAACAAAACATGTAGCATTTAGTTCTTATTTATTATCATCAATATTAACACTAATATTAATATTTATGTTACTGTCATTATTATTATTATTATTATTATTATTATTATTATTATTATTATTATTATCATAAAAATTTCTATTGTAACTGTCCAACACAATTGAATACAAAATTCAGTTTTGACAAAGTTAATTAAATAATTTTCATAAATCAAAGTCAATTCTAATTACATGTCTCATTAGTCAAATGGATATTTCTACGTTATTAGATATAATGCATCTTGTTATTTTTACACAAAATGACAAGTATGGTTAAGTGATTAGAACATAACGATAATCATTTGGTTATTTTATGAATCACTAAATTCGCTAAAGAATAGTCATAATATTATCGATTTTGTTTTAATTGATTCACTCAAAATGTAAATAAAAAAATTGAGGACTAGATTTGTATAAATAATAAAATTGTAGGTGACGGTTGTCACAGGTTCTATCCAGAAAAACCTAATCCTAGCAATCAATCCCTTCCTACCCCAAATATCCACATATTTCTCAATCACTGCCAGGAAGCCTTCATCGGAATGAACCAACTGCCTCACATATCCATAACCTCCTATAAGTCTCCTTGGTAAAACTGCATAGCGACTTTGATACGCATCCCCATAAACCATTTCGTATCCTTGCGTTATATGCATTGGCATCATGTTCTCCATTGAGACACCCACAAATGTCCTTTCTCTAACCATTAGTATAATCCTCCGAAGAGGATGCGCCAAAGCTTCAGGAGACAAAATGGAAACATGACGAGACATTGCGTTAGTGGGATAATAGCGACTGCTGAAAAAGCTTAGGTGAAAACGGAGATGCAACCTCCGCAACATGCTAGAATGATGAACACAGGATAGGATGTAATCATGGGGGAGGCCAGGGAAGGATATAAATCTTGTTGCGGATTCTATTTCCTCATAATTGACCATCTCTTGATTGAACGAGTTAACAATAAATATGGGGGTTCCGATCCACAGGTTATACAACA
This sequence comes from Ambrosia trifida, assembly GCA_028751855.1. NCBI lineage: Eukaryota > Viridiplantae > Streptophyta > Magnoliopsida > Asterales > Asteraceae > Ambrosia > Ambrosia trifida. The sequence continues at coordinate 69,703,209 of CM054126.1, read as the reverse complement.
CAAAGCCACTTCCTTCATGAAAAAATGCCAGCATACTTTTCTAAGGGGTGGGCTAAATGCACCCACACTTTCTAATTTTTATACCCCCTTCTTAAAATACCATTTTTCATTTGTCAAATTTCACCCTTTTAACAATCCTCATTTTTTAATACATTTAAAAGTTTGGAATAGTGAAACTAATACTAAAACTTCACAAATCCCTATTTAAAGAACCTAATCAATTATTGGTTTAAAATAATTTTCATTCTAACTGCAACCTCTTTTAATCATAAAAGTATTTTGATATCATGAAACTGCAAGGATTTAACCTCTTTTAATTGATATATACAAACTTTTTTATTTGATTTAGTTGCATCATTTACGGTCACATGAGAAAAGAATGAAATGTGTTGTTAAAAAAAATGTTAAAAACTTTTACTAAAAACAATTTGCAAAAGCTTTCTAATGTAATTTAAATCATGTGTAGAAAAAAGTTTTTTCCTTATTTGAAATAAGAGAAAAACGTACTTAAGAAAACTAAGAGAAAAACTTTAAAACAATAAAACTTAAAAAACGTTCAAAATATCAAAATAAGAAAAAAAACACTTACTCGAGAAAATTAAAAGAAACAGTTTTAAGAAAAATAAAATATTTTTTAAAAAAAACATTAAAAATATCAATAAAATATAAAAGCTTTTTTTTTAAGTTGATAACAAAATATTAAAAATTGGCAATACAAAAATAAAAAGGTTTGAATTGTATTAATATGAAACTTAAGGGATGGGGTATGTTATGAAAAAATAAATTGAGAAGGGGGGTACGTTTAGCAACCTCATTTCCCGAACTGCTGTGACCATATGTGGAAATGGACACCCCATGCCAGTAAAATAGGTGTAGGCCCATAATGTGCTTGAACCGTGAATGTTATATGTTTGCGTAAAATTCGCAGTGGTAACCAGCCTTCTGAAACGCCTACACGTGCCCTTAATTGCAACTAGGTCGAAGAAATCGAGAAGCAAGAACAGCATAACTAGCAAACGGCCTGACAGGTCTCCGATTCCAACCATTAGAATCTGTAGAAATTAACACCAGAAGTTCAACAATCATCAATATTAATAACCACGTAAACGATTTGCTACTTGTATTGATCATTCACTACCTTAGATTACAAAGTAAATGAAAGACTTAACACTAAGAATCTGTAGAACATCACAAATTGAAAAACACTAATTAATAAAACGATTCAGTCTTATTTATTAATCACTCACTATATATCTTTGATACAAATTAATTAGTGAAAGAGAGCTAACTAGGCTATACTTATATGAATAAATTTATATGAACCTGACCTAACACTTTAATTTATACCTTAAGTCTGTTGGTATTAACTAACAGTTAACAAATTATCTTCATTGTGACAACCCAGCCCCTCCAACTATAAGAAAAAAACAAACAACCCCTTGAAACAACATCTAACAGAATCTTTGGACATATATTACAAGTGATACAACTTAATTAGTCACCAATCAATATCAATATGAATATAGAACTATATATAAAACTAGTTAGGGGCCTTGATGTCGTGTGAATGAAGTCACTTAAACTTCTTTATCTTAATTCGACAATTTTTCGATGGAAATGTCAAGACTCGATGAAAAAGGTAATTAAGTTGGGACTTTAAGTTAGGACACTTATTCAAGTTTTAAATTTATAAAAATAAAACGATAATTGTGAATCGTCCAAAACCCACACAATATGCAAGTGTACCAATCGAGTGTAGTATAGACTTCAAGCAAGTACTGAGTATCGAACTTAAAGACACGACTTCCCCTACTCAGCCTTAAGTTGTTTTTTTATAAAAGTAAACATATAAATAAGAGAGAGAGCAAGAATAACCGACGTAGAAATCAATATCCAAAAAGAAGTGTTGCTTGAGGATCCGACTAACTTTGGTATGGATCAATAGTAATTATTTAATTGAGTGATGCATTTGAGTTGCGCACTTTTGCTTAACTTAGAGTTGCACAATGTGCATTCTCTAGAGGTGACTGTTTTCGTATAACTAGTTTATGTTTTTTTGTTTTAATTGAAGGTCTCCCAAACCGGTAAGCTCACATCTCAACAATGAGGGACAGACTACTCAAGACTGTGCATGCCCAACCCTGAAGAATCCACCTCCCAGTGTTGCGATAAAGATATATAGCTACTTTAAACTTTTATACTGTGCGGCAGTATAATAATGGAAGAGGATAAAGACCGTCCGCTTCCAACACGGGTTCACCAATTCTTGGTCTGCGCCAAAGCCAACACATAGATAGTGAGGCTAAGTCGCATAACCAAGCCTTGGCTTATCACTAGGACCGAGACCGTACCACTCCTAAGTGAGATTTTGATAGCCAAAGATCAAGCCACAAAGTGTGATTGTTTCCAACCACAAATGGGCCAATCTCTAAACGTGGAGTTAAGGTTAGCTTAAAAGTGCATGGGTTATTACACACCATGGGTACACTTATAAGTCCCTCCACTTTCTATCAAAACACCCACAAGACTAAATACTAAATGTTAGTTTTAATTGATTCATCAAACAAAGTTTTAAAGTAGAAAGAATTATACAAAAACATAAAACACCACTCAAGAAATAAAAACTATATGATTCATTATGAAAGAAGTCTTCACCCTAGCAAGACTTATGAATCCTAGCCAATGATTGGCATTGCAACATTCTCTCTAAGTTGGTTGTTCATAGAACACATATTGTGGTTCTTTGGAGGATCAAAGAGGGTTTTTGGGATGATTTGTAGTGATCTCTCTCAAGCTCTCACTCTAGTAGTGTTTATAGAGTGATCCCAAGCTCCGTAGGTCACTTACTAAACCCCCAAGATGGAATAAATGTGAGAGAGATTCAGGTGGAATGGATGGGTGAAGGGATACTCAAAATGTGGAGTGGAGACCTCTATTTATGGGCAATTCAGGAGCTGCACGCTTGTGCTTCCTATGATGGCACGCCGATGCTCGACAGCAGGTACTGTTGCAGAGTCCTTTTTGCAGAGATTGTCGGCTTTCAGGGCTTGCATGTCCGTGCTAGGTGTTATGGCACGCCCGTGCTTGCTGCTTCGTGTACCAGTCTTGCCAGTTTGGTCGGTTTGAAGCCTTGGGGAGTACGTCTTTAAAGGTATGGTCGTGCTCAGTGTTTTGGCACGGCCGTGCTGTCACACCCTCAAAATCCACTTGCGGAGTTTTACCGCGAGGCGCATGACAAACCAGGATCCAAACCAACGATCACAATAAACAAGTCTAAATGAATATAAATGCAATTTCAAAACATAGTTTAAAATCCCCGTTTACAGCGGAAGCTTATTCAAAACAATTATTCAATAATAAACCAATGTTCAACGTTTGTAAAATCATGCAACTCTAGCTAGACGCCGTGCAGACGCGTGCGCCCTAATTCCATTGTGCTACCTTAGCGACCTGAGAAAACATGTAAAAGTTTACGTCAGCACAAAAATGCTGGTGAGTTTACAGGTTTTGTAATCCAAGTACCAAGTCCACCTGTCCATACTATAACAAATCGAAAACCAGTATACGCTAGCTAGGCGTATGTTTTGTTACTACCACGATTGGAAAACCATTACTAACTCGAATACCAGATGTTGTGCCCGAAAAGTAAACCAGTTGTTCCTGTTGTTCCTGTTTGAGACAATATGCACTCGCCCGGCCCTCCAAGCCGACGAGCGGGGTTGGTCACTCCCAATAGCGCTATTCACATTTCCCCGTTGTGCAAACCCGCACATTCATGGTTCCCCCCGGGACTTCCAAAGATCGTGTAGTACACAATAGAAACCCATAGTATGACAGTAGTTACCAAATAATCGTTTTAACACATGTTTTCTCCCCCCGAAAGTATGAAACCAGTTTAAAAGAGGGGCCGTAAACTCACCTTAAGTTGCGTTACTCCTTAACCCGAGTAAACTCGGCTGCTATGCTAGTCCCGTAAAGCGGCGACCTAACATATGACAGTTACAAGTACTTAGACTGTAACACCCCAACCGATGGCGGAAACATCGGGATGTCACGTATTGATGATTGTTCAGTAGCTTATGGTAAATAATAAATTTCATTATATGATTTAAATAAATTACATACAATTGTTCTACAAGAATTCGTACATCAAATTGAATAAAACTATGCACACATCTTCAAGCATTAATTCAAATCTTCAAGCAAGTAGAACCTGAAACATGTTAAGTTGAAAATATTTTGGGTCAACAAAAGTTGGTGAGAATTACATAGGTTTTGATAATTGAATAAAATTGTTGTGCAATTCATGTGTCATGGCAATCTAGTCCATATGTGAAAACATACTAGAAGTAAATCGTGTGCATAATCAACCATTGTGACTGTTGTATTGTGGTACATCCCATACGCTCATGGTTCACTCGTTTATATTGCAGTAACAAACACCCACGCAACCTTTGTAGGAGGCACGTATCCGGGTGGGATTGTCAGTCCAATAGATCTATCAATGTATACCGTTTGGCTGATGAATGTTTATGCTAGAATTGTGCTTACCCTAGTCATGTTCAAGACATAATGCAACATAGAAAAACACATAGACACATTAATGATTGAATTGCATGAATAATGTTGTAACATGTTTCACCCCAAAAATGGTGATAAATAGAAAAGGGGCTATGTAAAACTCACCTTAGCAAAATGTTATGTCTCGTAAAAAAAATAGAATAATGTGTTGTGAATGTATGCGAGGCGAATCCCAAAGACTCAACAACGTAGCTAGTCCAAATTGAAGAAAACGAAAAAGAAAGAATATCAAGCTTCCAATTCGCCAATTACAAGAGCATATAATCAAAGCTTCAATTGTAGAAGTAATAGACTATAGAAGAAAGGTATGAGGGAAAGTTTAATCGGATTGAAACAATCGATTTAGAGGTGCAAAGTATAATGGGTCATAGGTGGGTTTTTATACTAGTTTTGGAGTCAATTAGCCATTAAAATTGGTCAACACCATAAAGTAAGGTTTTATGATGAATTGACTATTTGACTAAGACTTTGACTGTTTGACTAAGACTTTGACTAGGACTTTGACTATTTGACTCAAGGCTTTATTTAAAAAAAAAAAAAAAAATCTTGTATGTGAAAAAAAAAGAATTTAGAATCATATTATTATTATTATTATTTATATACATTTATGTATGTATATAAGTTGTGAGTTAGGATAAATAAAGACTTAGGCACATTTGTATAATATTAATGATAAAGGTGTAATAAAAATATATATATATATATATATATATATAAGGGCTTTTTATGTATTAAAATTTTGGGGAAAATTTTGCGATGTTACAGTCTCCCCTACTTTTGGAAACTTCGTCCCGCAGTTTATTGAAAACACAGGGTTGAAGGTGATTGGGTAGAATTAGGACAAGGGTGGTTTGGGAAGTTTCGAGTTAAGGCATGACATAAATTTATAGGTAACAGAATAAACTATTTTGAATAATTTGGGTAAGAGTTTTGATATGTGTGAGTTTTAAGGGTTGGATTAGGTTCATCTGAAATAGCAAGGAGAATAAGAATCTTAAGTTTTAGGACTCCTAAAAGAAATGCATGAGTTGATTGACTATAGAAAGACTAAATGAACTACCAGGTAACTAGAGTTTATAATTGGTTATTTACTGAAAACCTTGATAGAATTTCACACTACCTTAACGTACCTGTAAATTCATGATTACGTTCCGGACCGCAATCACCAATTTACCTTACATTAAAGTTTTGCGTCATTCTATATCTCCACCGATTGTTGAGCAGGTCCGATAGCCTCCACCAGTCGTGGAGTAGGTTGTAGGGCCTCTCCCGACTGTTGAAAAGGCATAATGACCTCTACCAATCGTTGAGTAGGTTCGATAGCCTCCACCAGTCGTGGAGCAAGTTGTAGGGCCTCTCGCGACTGTTGAAAAGGCATGATGACTTCTATTAAGTGCAGCATTTATTATACACATAGGTTGCAAATTGATAACATGTTTATGCAAGCAAGTATAACAAGCACAGTATATGAGTTGTAGTTGTATAGATTTATATAATCAGTTCACATTCAAACAATCATGCACCATGTAACAACTCTCAGACAAATATTTTATTACTTGAATCAAATAGCGTCAATACATAGAATAAAAGCAACCAATAGTCAAATGGTGAGACTTGCGGTTAGGTAGCTGGAGGATCTTGATCTCTGTTTAGTTTAGGGCATCGGTTACGGAAGTGATTTGGGTAATGAATGTTCAATAAGATATGGGTTGAATGAAGGACAATGAGGTAATATAAGGAATGTAATCATTTATTCATTTAATTAAAACGAATAAACGAAATCGTTGACTTATCAAAGATTCTAAATTCTAATAACATATGAAGACATGCTTTAGCCTATAAGTGAACACTCATCCCGAGAATTCCCAGGTAGGCATCCGGGTCCCTCGTCTGATTGGGATATATGCGCAATGCCAGCCTAGACAGAAGACTCAGAATACAGGCGTTCACCCTTCCAGATTGCACGTGTTCATTATTAAAATCTAGAACTTCGACGAGATCTCAAGGTGGTTCAGGTTAAACCTGAGGGTTTTGCCTTATTAGTCTAAGAGTGGATCCAGTGATGGAGAGCAACCTTCTCGTAGGGATTAATGTAGGGATAAGAAGTAGGAGGGAGATAGAGAATAGCAAGTAAAAGAAGCAAGTACTGGTTAAATCCTATGGTTATAGACTAGATTATTTTTCTAATAACCTAATTCCCTATAACCATGGCTCTGATACCAATCTGTAACACCCCAACCGATGGCGGAAACATCGGGATGTCACGTATTGATGATTGTTCAGTAGCTTATGGTAAATAATAAATTTCATTATATGATTTAAATAAATTACATACAATTGTTCTACAAGAATTCGTACATCAAATTGAATAAAACTATGCACACATCTTCAAGCATTAATTCAAATCTTCAAGCAAGTAGAACCTGAAACATGTTAAGTTGAAAATATTTTGGGTCAACAAAAGTTGGTGAGAATTACATAGGTTTTGATAATTGAATAAAATTGTTGTGCAATTCATGTGTCATGGCAATCTAGTCCATATGTGAAAACATACTAGAAGTAAATCGTGTGCATAATCAACCATTGTGACTGTTGTATTGTGGTACATCCCATACGCTCATGGTTCACTCGTTTATATTGCAGTAACAAACACCCACGCAACCTTTGTAGGAGGCACGTATCCGGGTGGGATTGTCAGTCCAATAGATCTATCAATGTATACCGTTTGGCTGATGAATGTTTATGCTAGAATTGTGCTTACCCTAGTCATGTTCAAGACATAATGCAACATAGAAAAACACATAGACACATTAATGATTGAATTGCATGAATAATGTTGTAACATGTTTCACCCCAAAAATGGTGATAAATAGAAAAGGGGCTATGTAAAACTCACCTTAGCAAAATGTTATGTCTCGTAAAAAAAATAGAATAATGTGTTGTGAATGTATGCGAGGCGAATCCCAAAGACTCAACAACGTAGCTAGTCCAAATTGAAGAAAACGAAAAAGAAAGAATATCAAGCTTCCAATTCGCCAATTACAAGAGCATATAATCAAAGCTTCAATTGTAGAAGTAATAGACTATAGAAGAAAGGTATGAGGGAAAGTTTAATCGGATTGAAACAATCGATTTAGAGGTGCAAAGTATAATGGGTCATAGGTGGGTTTTTATACTAGTTTTGGAGTCAATTAGCCATTAAAATTGGTCAACACCATAAAGTAAGGTTTTATGATGAATTGACTATTTGACTAAGACTTTGACTGTTTGACTAAGACTTTGACTAGGACTTTGACTATTTGACTCAAGGCTTTATTTAAAAAAAAAAAATCTTGTATGTAAAAAAAAAAAGAATTTAGAATCATATTATTATTATTATTATTTATATACATTTATGTATGTATATAAGTTGTGAGTTAGGATAAATAAAGACTTAGGCACATTTGTATAATATTAATGATAAAGGTGTAATAAAATATATATATATATATATATATATATATATATATATATATATAAGGGCTTTTTATGTATTAAAATTTTGGGGAAAATTTTGCGATGTTACATAGACTAATAACCCGCAGGTTAATTAGTCCCTAGATGTCCAGACCATGACCAAGTTCGTTTGAAAACACCGTGACTGTTTAACTGACCCAAAGTACAAGACTCGACATCCCATTGGTGACCCGAGACCTCCCGTGTTATGTTTACGCTCTCAAACATGAAATCATGCAATCACACTTAACATACGTTAACGCACAACAAGTTATAGCACATAGTTCACGTATCACCGAATTACATCCAAACATATGTTACCAAGTTATTAGATATGTTACGGGGTTCCTAGCATGTTCCTACATGTCAAATCGGGTCTCGGAATGCTAATTTACACTTACAGCAGCAGTACACGCGATTAGGAAAAGTCAACTAGCATTTAGGTTGGTCAACTAGCATTTAGGAACCCCAATCGCCTCTATTATAGGCGATTAGGTGCTATACCATATGTTATTACTAGCATTTAGGCTATACCACATGTAACTACTAGCATTTAGGCTATACCACATGCAAGTTACTAGCATTTAGGGTTAATCGCCCCTAAGGTCACACGAGTAGGCCCTAATCGCATGAGTTATTGGCGATTAGCACCCTACTCGCCTATAACATAGGCGATTAGGAATGCTACTCGCCTGTAACCTTGCTGTTCCGGTTTTTCGCGCGTTTAACGCTCCAAATCAGATCCAGAACGTGTGTAACCACCCAATATCATCCCAAACACTATCCTAAACATGTTTCAACCAAAACCCTTCGTTTTGCCTCGTATTATCAGCCCTGCATGCAATCATGTAATCCAAACACCATTCACATAGCATACAACATCACATTAACATGCATAACAATAACCCTAATAATCAATTACTCAGATATTATCATCATAACATTAATATTATTCTGATTTAACCTAATAACATGTTAATCCATCATCATGAATCATAAAAACCCTAGCTTTCTAATCATAAACACCCATAACACATGTATACTAGTTAGAATCCGATTAACAACCCTTATTAACGATTTTCAGAAAGCTTTTTCGTTTTAGAACAGGTCTGGACCATTAGGGATTGATTAAAAACGTTTATAAAGATTCATGGATGGAAACCAAACCTTAGGATTATGAAAGAATGATGGATTATGCTTGAATCCTTGTGTTTTGATCAAAAATCGCGTTCCAGAGGTTGTGTGTGTGTTGGGGCAGGTTATGGGACGACTAGGGTTTGTATAATGAAGTTTATGAGGTCAAGTATGGTATTTATAGTCGTTTTTAGTCGTCCAGCACGTAACACGCGATTGTGCAACCAGTACACGCGATTAGGGAGGCTAATCGCATGAATACTCACACGATTAGGCCTAATCGCCCCTACAATCACACGAGTAGCCATCTACTCGCCCCAAAGGTTGCCTACTCGCCTCCCCTATGGGCGATTAGGCTTCCTAATCGCCTATAGGGGTTAGTTTCGTGTGTTTTGCGCGTTAAACCCCGTTTTAACATATGTTAACACATATTAACGTACCGACAAGTCACATAATGATTGTAAACACATAACACAAGTAAATACACATATTCACACTCGTTCACCAATTCCCGGGACTCGAGACTTGTATGTTCCGTATGCCCTGACGATCCTACAAATCGTCACCGTTTGTACACTTGGTTAAGGACCGACATCTAATGAACCTCTAGACCAACATCCAATGATCCTCTAGACTAAACCGATAGTTCCCGAACCATAACCCGACTTAACTAACACAGTTAAGTACAATATACGCGTGACTCGCTAAGGTAGACTTTCATCTAGACAACGTTGTTAACCAGAATTTGCCGGGTGTCACATCATCCCCACGTTAAAAGAATTTTCGTCCCGAAAATTGCACAAGTACCCAAAGAACAAAAGAAATAACGAAGGGAACAAACAAAAGATAGAAACCAAAAGAGAGATTTACCCAAGTTGTCACATCATCCCTACGTTAAAAGGAATCTCGCCCCGAGATTCATTCAGCTGCAGAAGAGACATATCTCGACTCGAACGCTTCCTTAGGAAAGAGATGAGGATATTTAGACTTCATCTGATCCTCCCGTTCCAACGTATACTCTGGTCCCCGGTTCGAGTTCCACCGAACCTTAACGATACGAATCTTGCTGTGACGTAGGCTATGAATCTTGTAATCCAGAATCTCCACAGGTTCTTCCACAATCCGAAGACGATCATCAACCTTGATCTCTTCCGGTGGAACGATGAGAGACTCGTCAGCCAGACACTTCTTCAAGTTTGACACATGGAAAACGTTATGCACGTTACCGAGCTCCGTCGGTAAATCAAGACGATAAGCCACCGGCCCAATCCGTTCCAGGATCGTAAATGGGCCGACATACCGTGGATTGAGTTTGCCACGCTTCCCAAAGCGTATGACGCCCTTCCACGGTGAGACTTTTAGAAGTACCTTGTCATTAACTTGAAATTCCAGTGGTTTGCGACGCTGATCAGCATAACTCTTTTGCCGATCCCGTGCCGCTGCCAACCGATTACGAATCTGTACGATCTTTTCCGAAGTTTCGTACACTAGTTCAGGCCCAGTGAGTTGACTCTCACCCACCTCAGCCCAACAAAGAGGAGAACGACATTTCCGTCCGTACAGTGCCTCGAACGGAGCTGCCTTGATGCTCGTGTGATAACTGTTGTTGTACGAGAATTCTACTAACGGTAGATGAGCTTCCCAACCCTTGCCAAAATCGATCACACATGCCCGCAGCATGTCTTCCAAGGTTTGAATCGTGCGCTCACTCTGACCGTCAGTCTGTGGATGATAAGCCGTACTCATGTCCAGTTGAGTACCCAAAGCCTTGTGCAAAGACTTCCAGAAGTGCGAAGTAAAGTGAGAATCACGATCCGAGATAATAGAAACTGGCACCCCGTGCTTAGAAACAACTTCCTTCAGATAAAGACGAGCCAAACGATCCATGGTGTCGGTCTCCTTAATAGCAAGAAAATGAGCTGATTTCGTCAATCGATCGACAATCACCCATATCTTGTCATTCCCGCTCGGTGACTTCGGCAGTTGCGTGACAAAGTCCATAGTAATCCGTTCCCATTTCCACTCAGGAATTTCAGGTTGTTGCAAGAGACCCGACGGTTTCTGGTATTCCACCTTGACCTTAGCACAGGTCAAGCATTTGCTCACGTATGAGGCTATATCCGACCTCATGTTTGGCCACCAGTAAAGCACCTTCAGATCTTGGTACATCTTATCCGAACCAGGATGAATAGAATACCGGGACTTATGAGCCTCATCAAGGACAAGCTCCCGTAGTCCCCCGAATAAAGGAACCCATATGCGTTCTGCGAAGTAGTGCAGGCCATCAGGCCTTCGCTCGAGGTGCTTGTCGGCACCGTGCATAGTTTTAGCTTTAAGATTTTCCTCCTTCAAAGCTTCCAACTGAGCAGAACGGAGTTGATCAGGTAGGGATGAATGAATGGTGAGCTGCAACGCCCGAACGCGACGAGGTTTAGTTGATTCCTTCCTGCTCAAGGCGTCTGCTACAACATTCGCCTTGCCAGGATGGTACTTAATAGCACAATCATAGTCGTTCAGGAGTTCAATCCAACGACGCTGCCGTATGTTCAAGTGTTGTTGGTCGAAAATATGTTGGAGACTCTTGTGATCGGTGTAGATGGTGCATTTGGTACAGTACAAGTAATGTCTCCAAATTTTCAACGCGAATACCACGGCACCCAACTCCAAGTCATGGGTGGTGTAGTTCTTCTCGTGCACCTTGAGTTGACGAGAAGCATACGCAATCACCTTCTCGCGTTGCATCAACACGCAACCGAGACCATGAATAGAAGCATCACAGTAAACAACAAAATCATCAGGGCCTTCAGGTAAAGACAAAATAGGAGCAGAACAAAGTTTAGACTTTAGTTCCTCAAACGCTGACTCTTGTGGTTCACCCCAATCGAATTTTCTATCCTTCTGAGTAAGAGTGGTGAGGGGTTGAGCGATCTTCGAGAACCCTTGAATGAAACGACGATAGTAGCCCGCAAGACCTAGGAATTGCCGCACCTCAGTTGGCGTCTTTGGTGCTCCCCAGTCCTTGATCGCTTCGATCTTAGCTGGATCGACATGAATTCCTAGTTCATTAACCACATGTCCTAGGAACTGAACTTCGCGTAACCAAAAGTCACACTTTGAGAACTTGGCGTAAAGTTGTTCCCGTCGCAAGAGTTCCAAAACTAAACGCAGATGTTCCTCGTGTTCGGTCTTGTTCTTGGAGTAGATCAGAATGTCATCAATAAACACAATGACGAACTTGTCCAGATATGGTTTGCAAACGCGGTTCATCAAGTCCATGAAAACCGCCGGTGCGTTCGTGAGACCGAAAGGCATGACCAAGAATTCGAAATGGCCATAACGTGTTCGAAAGGCAGTCTTTGCAACGTCAGCTTCCCTTACCCGCAACTGGTGATAACCGGACCTCAAATCAATCTTGGAATAATAACTAGAACCCTGAAGCTGGTCGAATAGATCATCAATACGTGGAAGAGGATAACGGTTCTTAACGGTCAATTTGTTCAGTTCTCTGTAGTCCACACACAATCGGAAACTTCCATCCTTCTTCTTAACAAATAGAATCGGGGCTCCCCAAGGGGAAGAACTTGGTCTGATGAAACCCTTGTCCAAGTGTTCCTGTAACTGACTAGACAATTCCTGCATCTCGGGAGGTGCAAGACGGTAGGGGGCCCGAGCAATAGGAGCGGCCCCTGGTACAAGATCAATACCGAATTCGACTTGACGATGAGGAGGAAGACCAGATAAATCATCGGGAAAAACATCAGGAAACTCGCGTACAACTGGAATATCGTCGATCTTCTTCTCATCACCAGAGGAAACAGATAAAAGCGCCAAAACGGCTGGATAACCCTTTCGAAGACACTTAAGGGCTTTCATGCTAGAGATGATGTTTAGCGGAACACCACCCTTGATACCGTACACAGAAAGGAATTCTCCATCAGGGAGAGGAATCCAAATAACCTTATCGTAACAGACAATCTCCGCGCGATACAAAGATAACCAATCCATGCCTACCACTACGTCAAAACTACCCAATGGTACCGGCATAAGGTCGATGGGGAACGATAAACCCGACAACTCTAATTGACACTCCCGAAGGACACTAGTAGCTTCAATCTTTTTACCGTCAGCCAACTCAATAATATACTTGGTCTCTAATGGTACGGGTACTACATCTAGCAGTCGTCTAACATCCATGGATACAAAACTCTTGTCGGCACCAGAATCAAATAACACACTAACAGAACGATTATTGAGAAGGAACGTACCGGTGACTGTGTCAGGGTCCTGTCTAGCCTCAGCGGCTCCAATGACGAAGGCACGTGCATTTCTGCCGCCGCCCCCGTTGTTCCCATTACCGTTGTTTCCACCCTGCTTCAGTTTTGGGCAATCCTTCTTGTAATGCCCGGTCTCCTCACAATTGTAACATCCTTGTTTTCCCGTAGTCCCTTGAGTAGTCGGAGCTGAGTTATTAGTCGGGGCCTGGGTCGATGGAAGTGTAACCCGACAATCTTTAGCATAATGCCCTGTTCGCTGGCAGCGGTGACAACGGTTACTGTCGCAGTTCCCTTGATGATGGCGTCCACACTTGTTGCATTTGGGCAGTTTCCCCGCATAACCACCCTGTTTGTTACCCGAAGAAGAAGAAGAATCCCCATTGTCGAACCTCTTATTCTGCTGTGCTGGCCCAGATCCCTTTCCGTCATTTTCCCACTTGCGCTTGTTGTTCTATGGGGCCTTAACAGTCGAACCCTTCGCAAGCAAAATACCCTCATTCACCTTTAGATTGGTCATCCTATGAGCCGATCGGACCACCTCTGCGTATGTAGGATGATTTCCCGCAGCCACTAACCCTGCGATTTCCGGTACCAATCCCGAGACATAATGCTCAATCCTTCTGTACTCTGGCACATGCAGATCAGGACACAGTACGGCCAACTCGTTACGCCTCACAGTATACTTCTCAATTTCAGACCCAGTCATCTTGAGGTTCCACACCTCGTGCTCTAGTTTCTGCACCTCCTCCCTCGGACAGTATTCACGCTTCAGCAGCTGCACAAAATTCTCCCAAGGCATAGCATACGCCTCCCCAATATCCATATTCTGGGTGATGCCATTCCACCAAGTCAATGCCACATCCTGGAATAACGCAGCAGCATACTTAACCCGATCTTCTGGGAGACAGTTACACATCAGAAACACTGACTCCACTTTCTCCAGCCACCTCAGCAAGCTCACCGCATCATCAGTGCCAGAGAATTCCTGGGGCATACAGTCCCGGAACATCTTGTAGGTACACATGGGTGGGGGTGGGTTAACAGGACCACCTGAAATGAAACGTATGAGAAACCACGAATAATGTAAACAAGGTTCACCAATGAGGCAAAGAAAATGGATAATCAACTTACCACCACCGTTGTGCCCTAACTGAAAGGCAGCTTGGAGTAAGTTGTTCAGATCAGCCTGCGATAGGTTAATACCTCCACGACCACCAGCACCACCGCGACCACCACCACGTCCACCATTGCGACCACCTCCACGTCCTCCTCGTACTCCAGACATGATTCTGGCAGAAAGAACGAGAAAATTTAGTTTCGCAGATAAAGATAACCACTAATGTTCACAAGATCAAAGCTAGATCCAATCCAGGACTATCCCTTCAAACCCAGAGCTCACTAGGGCTTCCATGCATTTCGGTTTATGATTTTGTGTGCACCCAAAATGATAAACCGCTCTACATGGTCCTCCAAGTGTTCTCCTAGTTCAAAGTTCAAATCACCGAACATAGACTCTTAGCTATACACCGTAATACTACGGTAGTTTGTGGCAAGTGTTTCTATTGGAGTACGAAAGGGAGATGTCCGAGCCTTGGACAAATCTCAAGAGTACACGATTCACTCCAATATACTACACCGCCTAGAAAGTACGTAACCCAACCTAAGATAGAACGGATGATGTAACATAGAAAGACAACTAATTAGAGACACCCCGACAAGACCATACGTAAACCACTATAACGTTTAGTACCATGTGATCGTCTAGTGTGTGCGACTCGGCTATAGACTAGACTCTACATGCAGTCCTAGTTCACTATAACCTTTGGCTCTGATACCAATCTGTCACACCCTCAAAATCCACTTGCGGAGTTTTACCGCGAGGCGCATGACAAACCAGGATCCAAACCAACGATCACAATAAACAAGTCTAAATGAATATAAATGCAATTTCAAAACATAGTTTAAAATCCCCGTTTACAGCGGAAGCTTATTCAAAACAATTATTCAATAATAAACCAATGTTCAACGTTTGTAAAATCATGCAACTCTAGCTAGACGCCGTGCAGACGCGTGCGCCCTAATTCCATTGTGATACCTTAGCGACCTGAGAAAACATGTAAAAGTTTACGTCAGCACAAAAATGCTGGTGAGTTTACAGGTTTTGTAATCCAAGTACCAGTCCACCTGTCCATACTATAACAAATCGAAAACCAGTATACGCTAGCTAGGCGTATGTTTTGTTACTACCACGATTGGAAAACCATTACTAACTCGAATACCAGATGTTGTGCCCGAAAAGTAAACCAGTTGTTCCTGTTGTTCCTGTTTGAGACAATATGCACTCGCCCGGCCCTCCAAGCCGACGAGCGGGGTTGGTCACTCCCAATAGCGCTATTCACATTTCCCCGTTGTGCAAACCCGCACATTCATGGTTCCCCCCGGGACTTCCAAAGATCGTGTAGTACACAATAGAAACCCATAGTATGACAGTAGTTACCAAATAATCGTTTTAACACATGTTTTCTCCCCCCGAAAGTATGAAACCAGTTTAAAAGAGGGGCCGTAAACTCACCTTAAGTTGCGTTACTCCTTAACCCGAGTAAACTCGGCTGCTATGCTAGTCCCGTAAAGCGGCGACCTAACATATGACAGTTACAAGTACTTAGACTAATAACCCGCAGGTTAATTAGTCCCTAGATGTCCAGACCATGACCAAGTTCGTTTGAAAACACCGTGACTGTTTAACTGACCCAAAGTACAAGACTCGACATCCCATTGGTGACCCGAGACCTCCCGTGTTATGTTTACGCTCTCAAACATGAAATCATGCAATCACACTTAACATACGTTAACGCACAACAAGTTATAGCACATAGTTCACGTATCACCGAATTACATCCAAACATATGTTACCAAGTTATTAGATATGTTACGGGGTTCCTAGCATGTTCCTACATGTCAAATCGGGTCTCGGAATGCTAATTTACACTTACAGCAGCAGTACACGCGATTAGGAAAAGTCAACTAGCATTTAGGTTGGTCAACTAGCATTTAGGAACCCCAATCGCCTCTATTATAGGCGATTAGGTGCTATACCATATGTTATTACTAGCATTTAGGCTATACCACATGTAACTACTAGCATTTAGGCTATACCACATGCAAGTTACTAGCATTTAGGGTTAATCGCCCCTAAGGTCACACGAGTAGGCCCTAATCGCATGAGTTATTGGCGATTAGCACCCTACTCGCCTATAACATAGGCGATTAGGAATGCTACTCGCCTGTAACCTTGCTGTTCCGGTTTTTCGCGCGTTTAACGCTCCAAATCAGATCCAGAACGTGTGTAACCACCCAATATCATCCCAAACACTATCCTAAACATGTTTCAACCAAAACCCTTCGTTTTGCCTCGTATTATCAGCCCTGCATGCAATCATGTAATCCAAACACCATTCACATAGCATACAACATCACATTAACATGCATAACAATAACCCTAATAATCAATTACTCAGATATTATCATCATAACATTAATATTATTCTGATTTAACCTAATAACATGTTAATCCATCATCATGAATCATAAAAACCCTAGCTTTCTAATCATAAACACCCATAACACATGTATACTAGTTAGAATCCGATTAACAACCCTTATTAACGATTTTCAGAAAGCTTTTTCGTTTTAGAACAGGTCTGGACCATTAGGGATTGATTAAAAACGTTTATAAAGATTCATGGATGGAAACCAAACCTTAGGATTATGAAAGAATGATGGATTATGCTTGAATCCTTGTGTTTTGATCAAAAATCGCGTTCCAGAGGTTGTGTGTGTGTTGGGGCAGGTTATGGGACGACTAGGGTTTGTATAATGAAGTTTATGAGGTCAAGTATGGTATTTATAGTCGTTTTTAGTCGTCCAGCACGTAACACGCGATTGTGCAGCCAGTACACGCGATTAGGGAGGCTAATCGCATGAATACTCACACGATTAGGCCTAATCGCCCCTACAATCACACGAGTAGCCATCTACTCGCCCCAAAGGTTGCCTACTCGCCTCCCCTATGGGCGATTAGGCTTCCTAATCGCCTATAGGGGTTAGTTTCGTGTGTTTTGCGCGTTAAACCCCGTTTTAACATATGTTAACACATATTAACGTACCGACAAGTCACATAATGATTGTAAACACATAACACAAGTAAATACACATATTCACACTCGTTCACCAATTCCCGGGACTCGAGACTTGTATGTTCCGTATGCCCTGACGATCCTACAAATCGTCACCGTTTGTACACTTGGTTAAGGACCGACATCTAATGAACCTCTAGACCAACATCCAATGATCCTCTAGACTAAACCGATAGTTCCCGAACCATAACCCGACTTAACTAACCCAGTTAAGTACAATATACGCGTGACTCGCTAAGGTAGACTTTCATCTAGACAACGTTGTTAACCAGAATTTGCCGGGTGTCACACGTGCACCTCTGAAAGCTAACTTTTTGCCTTCTTCTGACCTGGAAATGTTGACTTGTTGACCCAAAACAATTGCACGACCGTGCACGGCCGTAGCGCGACCGTGCTGCATCTGAAACAACTTTCTAAGTCTTTAGTTCCTTGTCTTTTGTGCCTTTTTCCTTCTTGGACTTCAAAACTTACATGTGGGAGGCAAGGTTGTTGTACCATGTACCCCATTGTCCCCCAGAAGCTTGTTCTCCACTCAAAATGTGCCTTTATTCTTCCTTTTTGCTTTTTGCTTCCAAGAACCTACATTTACCTTATGAGAACGTTTTAGCTATATTTTATAAAGATAAAAGCATAATAAATGTGCAAAAAGGAGGATAAATACATATGTAAAACATGTTAAATTATCGGCACATCATAATACCTCACACTTATGCTTTTGCTTGTCCTCAAGCAAACCGAACTTTAGGCAATTTTTATGAGATAAAAATTGTAAGTTTTACTCGATGTGCCGAGCTCAACTTACCTCCTAAGAGTCTCACTTAATAAACCCACGAATTTCGGACTTGGTTTGTGGTAAGACTACTAAAACATTTCCTAAGGTGCCCCTCTTTCCTTTTTCCTCGCTCCTCTCGTTCACTCGGGTTTTATTTGGGGTCAACACTCAAATTCTACCCAATGGCAGATACAAATCATAGGCTTGTCTGCCAATCACAACTCCACCACTTTTGTTGAGGCGATGCGTGTGAATCAAAAGTACTTTTCAAGGGTTAAAGGGTTAGTTTAGTGAGGCAATAGAAGATACGGTCGGAATGGAATCTACCACCAAGACTAACTTTGGGTTTGGTTCTTGAGGTGTTGTTGGAATCTCGTAGGTCTTCTAAGTTGGCTTTTGATGATCTTTCTTTGGACTTCATAACTCGACTTTGGCCTACTTTCGCGAATCGTTCGGCGTGCGGGCCGCCTAATAGCCTCTACTAGGTTGGGTCGATTACTTGGTCTTTTTAGAAAGTCTTGCAAAACTTCTCTTTTGAAGGTCTCTTGATTCCTTTAGTTCAGCAACATCTTTATTCACACACTTATTTTTTGCATAACGAGTTACACTTGATGTTTTGTTGGATGATTATTGACACTTGGTATGCTCTTTTGATGGCTTTCTTTAGTAGCCTTTTCACGATCGAAATTCTAGATTCTTGATGTGTGGCTTATGCTTCAAAGTCCCAAAATTGCCAAAGAGCTTCCTTAACACCTCAACATTTCCCTGGTTTCGTCATGGCGGGGCTGAATGGATGAAAGGAAACGAAAAGGCCAAGGCTCAAAATGGGTGGCTAGTGTTAATATGCCTAACGCGATATTTCGTATAGTTGCCAATTTGACTCCCGAAGCTATGGCGCATCCTCTTCGGAGGATTGTTTTGTTGGTTAGAGAAAGGAAATTTGTAGGTATGTCACTGGATAATGGGATACCAGTGCATATCACCCGAAGAAACGAAGTAGCTTATGGGCATGCTTATCAAAATCACTACACAATTTTACCACGCTGAATGTCATAAAAAAGTGATACGTTGATTGGACATTCTAATTTGTAATACATGATTTTTGGATTGATTTCCATCAATCTTACACTGCCACATCACTTCACTTCATTGATTCACTACCCGAAACACAAACTTCAAGGAAGCACTACACTGAACCATTTCTCTGGATTTTTTTAATAAAGAGTTTAATTAAAAATAACTTTATATTAAATAAACGAAAAGATATAAAACTACAAGACTTTAATTAAAGTAATGATTTTAATTAAAAAAATGAAACATTATTAAAACTCATACATAAATAATTACACATTCAAATATTTAAAAACACAATTAAACAATTACGTAAATTATTAGACATTTTAATTAAAAAAAATAAAAAAAAACTTTAAATGAAAGAATTAAAGTAAATTAAATTAAAAATAAACTAAAAATACCCATCTTCTTCTCATCTTCATCCATCCCACCTCCTTTATATTCATCATCTTCGTCATCTTCATCTTCTTCCAAACCTAAATAAAATTGCAAAAACATAAATTAAATTAAGAAAACCCATACCCTCATCTCGTTCAACCATTGCCTACAATTCGTGAACCACACCCGTAACCCACTATCCATGCTATTCGGGGCGGTGTTGTCATGAGGGTAGTGTGGTATCCGTGAGGTTTACGGGTAATGCCCCTCCCCCTTAAAAATGGAACTGGCATATATGATGGTCACGTACAAATATTCCGATGCGTTCATATTTCTTGGGTCGTAATATTTAGACACCCTTCTGCTTATTTTAACTCCCTCATACGCCTCGTATAGGTATATACGAAGAAAAACTGATGTGCCAGATTTTGTGTAGCAGCTGAACCAATACGCCATGTATAGGCGTACTGATGTGTTTTTATTTTTTTATTTTTTGCTAACTTTTTTACCTTTTATACGATTATTTAATTGTTTTAACAATTTTTTAAAAATTTTGTTTTGTTTTTTTAATTTAGAATATTTTTAAAACCTTATGGTGTAATGTAGATCTTGTATTGTATCATATTGTGTAGTATATAGTAATAGTATATTTCTCGTATAGGCCTCATATATGCTTACATAGTATAGTTATGTATAGTTATGTATAGTTAGGTGTAGTGAGTATAGTGTAATATATGTGTAGTAACGTCGCGTATAGTACAATATCATATCGTCTGTAATATCGAATAGTATCATCTCGTCTCGTATACTACACCTATAAGTCTGTACGAGGCCTATACAAGACCTATAAACGACATCTATAAGCATATACGACATCTTTACTATAGGAAGCTTTACTATACCTATATGATACATATACACTATACTATATGATACGATATCTATAGGCCTATATGATGACTATACAACACCTATACTACACTTATACTATACGATAATATACATACTAGTTTATCCCAAGGGAGTGTCCTATGATCATGGGCGGACATATAGCAAGTTTAAAGGGTGCGGGGGCCCACCTTGATAAAAAAAAAATTAGTGTTATATACGCGCGTTCATCCCGTCCGCATCCCATGAAATTTTTCAGTCGCACCCTTGGACTTTTGAAACCGACCTCAAGAAAAAAATATATAATTATACGTTAAGAGTTAGCCCATTTTATTAGTTAGTAGCTAATTTTAAGAATGAGCCCAAGCCCAAAGTTTATAATAAGCCGACATGTGTTTTAATATTGAATAAAATGAAAAAAAACAAAAAATAAATCTAAAGCCAGAAGAGCGCTAAACAAAGAAAAACAAAAAGAAAAAGTTGTTCGTCTCCCTCCATGCTTTTGATCGGCGATCGGTAAACAAAGAAGAGGAACCTGTGACGTTGACCGGTCACAATTCACAAACAACTGAACAAATACAACAAAACTCCAAAAGATAATTAGGTAAATGTGATTCTGTGAATAATTTTTTTTTTGAACGGCCAACAAATTAATCCCGACCCGAACCGACCCGGACCACTTGATGGATAATTTTAGTATTATTATTTTTGATAAACGAGTCGACCCGACCCGAACCGACCCGGACCACCTGATGGATAAACGACCTATATAAGGTATATGATTCCGCACCCCATGAAAAAAATTAATGGGTCCGCCACTGCCTATGGCTATGGTAGACAAATTTAACATAAAAATGAAAATACGACTAAACGCAAGAAGCATACTCACTAATGTATGTATAACTTATAGAGTCAAAATTACTTATCCTAAAACACCTATCCACCCATAAACCTCGTTAATCATGAGAGAACCATCCAAAATGAATCTATCTTTAAGAAAAGCAGACTGTGTATCAGAAATAATCTTTCCCATAACCTCTTTCACCCTTAGAGCCAGAACTTTGGATATAATTTTGCTAATGATACCTATTAAAGTAATAGACCTATAATCTTTCAAACCAATAGGAGATTTAATTTTGGGAATCAAAGTAATAAAAGCTGTGCTACACCCTCTACTAATCTCCTCGGATTCATAGAATCTGTTAAACGTATTAACAAAAGCATCCTCCATCAACGCCCAAAAATGTTTAACAAATTTAAAATTGAATTCGTCCGGGCCTGGGGCTCTCTCCGAACCACAGTAAAAAACGGCCTGCTTGATTTCTTCTTTAGAGAAAGGCCGAATCAAACTACTCGCATCCTCCGACGATAAAGAATTAATACCTTCACATATCAAAGACGGGCGATTAGAAACCGAATCTGAAAAATGGCTTTTGAAAAAGCGAAGAACCTCTTTTTTAATAAGAGGCGGTTTAGTAACCCAATCGCCGTCAACCAAAAGACCCGGGATCCCATTAGAAGCTTTCCTCCCATTAACGACTCGATGAAAGTTGAAAGTAAGCCGAATTATCATCGCCTTTAGCCGCCCATAACACCCTTGACTTCTGTTGAATGTCCCGACATTTCCATTCATTAGTATATTCCGAGAGCTTCCTGTAATAAACAAATCTAATATAAAAATGAAAATACGACTAAAAGCAAGAAGCATATTCACTAATGTATGTACAACTTATACAGTCAAAATTACTTATCCTAAACCACCTATTCAATAGGCAAGATGTAAACATTTGCTTCTTCCTTTAACAATCCTATTGAACTGTCAAGGACTCGTAATCCTACTACATCCTAGTCTAGACTTAATTCTCTTTCAAAGTTAACCCTCTTCGTGTTATAAATTATAATACTCAAAACCTCAACGAATCGAAGCTTTTCATTTACTAAACCTAGTTCATAATTCAAAATCAAACTCCTCTCACATTATAAAACTTGAAAAACCTTCTGACTTCTCATCCAAATTGCACTCCTAGGAGCTATCTTCATCTTCGTTTGAGAAAATGACAAAATAACCAAACCAATCCAAAAGATTGGATATCAAATATAATATTACGCTCTATATAACAACCCCATATTGAGTTTCCATATATATATTAATTACACAATACAAATACGTTAGTTTCCCTATAAACCCTAAAACGATTATTCGAGGTTTATCTCTGGTGATCGATGGAAGACGAAGGTACGTCATAATATATGCTCTCTATCCAATACCATAGATGATTTCTTATAGTTGAATTGAATCGGTATTCTTTTCTTTAATACCAATCACTCTTTGCGTTTCGTGTTTATTCGATTAATACTAGGTTTAGGGTTAGTATGTATGCATGTACACAAAGTGAAGCTGTTATCTCTTATTATCTTATATGGTGAAGATATATAGTTGAATCCATTTTTTCTTTGGGCATTAATGCATTATTAATCAAGAATTTTTGATACACTTGAGATCCTTTTTTTATATAAATTTTAGTTTTAATCTTTTCATACACATATCAAATCAGCTTGTTAATTGTGTAAGTACGGCCCTTGGCATTATAGTCTAGTAGCATCTTGGGGTGAGATAAGGCTTTGAGACCAATTGTTGTATAGGCATTATTCCGAATCATTTGTATTAGTAGGCGACTTATTTTTTTGGAGAGTGCAATTAGTAGCCATATCAGGTAAAAATCAAAAGAGGTGAAGTCGCCTATTGATTCAGCGACTTCTCCCTCTCGAAAACAATCAACCTGCCATGTCTGAAACATTCTCTCAGAAGCCAATGATTGAGAGGGAGGCTTCACAAACAATGTTGTAGGAGTGGTGTAAGACATGGCAGGGGAGAGGGAGAAGCCGCTGAACGGATCAGCGGCTTCACCACTTTTGCTTTTTAATTCCCTGATATGGCTACTAATTGTGTTCTCCAAAAAAATAAGTCGCCTATTAGTGCAAATGATTCCATTATTCCCTAGTGGAGATGTATATTATCGGGTGGTTCCGCTTGTGGCACGATGATACTCTAGTGGTCTGTCAGTCATCAAAATTTGCCGTTCAAAAAATAATTGCTTACGTACGTGCGTATATAGGTAGAAAAGCTCAAGTGAAAGGGAAAGGGAAGCGCCCTTGGGTTGGGAGTTCATCAGCAGCAACTCAAGTTAAGGAAGAGCTGGATATAGACGACGAAGGTTATGTGTTCTGGTTTGAGAAACCAGGCGCTCTACCACCACCTACTGGTAAACACACTTTTTTTTTTTTTTTTTTTTTTTTTTTGTAAAACATACTATTATTCATTCGAATTTTGTAAAATGCTATGTGTTCTGTACGTTTACCAATTTGTTTCTTCATATTTAATAGATCCCGAAGAAGCTCCAGGGAGCCCCTATTATGTGAATCTATCAGATTTCAAATCTGATCATCGTAACACTCCATTCGCCTCTT
Organism: Ambrosia trifida; assembly: GCA_028751855.1. Taxonomy (NCBI): domain Eukaryota; kingdom Viridiplantae; phylum Streptophyta; class Magnoliopsida; order Asterales; family Asteraceae; genus Ambrosia; species Ambrosia trifida. The sequence goes on along the minus strand of CM054126.1, from coordinate 69,678,949 downwards.
AATTTGATCAAGTTTCATATATGTTCTTGGCTTAAAAAGGATATTATTTGTGTCACTAATGCTATATACTTATCAGCTGTTGAGTATGAACTCATCTGGGAGGGACCGGGAGCGCTGGAGGGGGGTGGTCCAGTTGCAAAAGTACCAAGGTGGGCTCGTGAGCGCGCTAGGATCCGGGATGGGAAGCTGGATGGACGTTTTCCTGAGGAAGACCTTCCCAAGGTTCCTGAGAGTGAATACTTCAAAAACCGTCCGTTCTTTGAAGTATCAGTTGTGGATGGTATGATCAACCTTTTATTTTGTAACATCAATGCCATATAGTCTTTCTTATGATCATATTGATGTTGGTTGTTACTCACATTTTCTTTTATAGGTGGCAAGCTTAAAGTGACAAGAGAATTACGCTCGACAGACACCCTCTAGGAGTTCCCTGCACTCGCTTGGGTTGGTTTGGGTTGTAAGCAAGTCTTAACTTATTAGTATTTCAAGTGCCATACATATGTTTTTGGGTATTATCACTTTCTACTTCGACTTTGACTTTTGACTTTTGACTTCTCTTCTATATGGCTTATTATGACAAGTATATGCTTTTTATTTGGACAAATCTACCTTTAAGCTTAATAATGTTTTAACCATTCAAGTTTTGCCTCTCTTAACTGTTTCTGTGTCCATCTTTAATCTCGCGGTCGTATAGGTTAATGAAACAGTTTCCCGAAATAGGGTGGGAGACCGTCACTTTCAGGCAGGTTTATCCTAAATAGATGGAGTGACTTGCCCTTTGTTTGTGAGTCGTGTTAACCGTTATCAGATGCATGTTGTGAACGGCAACCGATTAAATTGTGTTGGTAAGAGTGACAAGACTCTCAAAATCTTTTCGAATGGGAACCAGCGCTACTGACATGGAGCTCGATGCCATACAAGCTACGCAACCAGCCATGCTCGCCTCAATGCAATCTCTTGAAGTCTCCGTGAACCGTCTTTTGACCTCCATGGTGACCCATTCCGGAGACACATCCATCCGCATGTTCTTGTGATTGTGTTTGAATCCACGTTCAAATTGACGTGTATTGCACTTATTTATAGGTGTGGGATTGACGGTTATATAACCACCAACCCCACATCATTAACTACCATAACTACCCTAACTTAGGGTTAGAAATAATAAAGACTAAACTTAGGTTAAATTATATACTCGCCCTCTTTCACCATCAATCTCATCTCCACCATCTTCGACCTCTGTATCCGAAGCCACCCCAATCGCCAAAACGACAATTGCATCAACGACAAAGCGAGCACCAGCACCGTCTATCCTCGTTCCGTACGCTAATGTGAGCTCGCCAGTACTTAACCCGACCGCAATCATCGTTTGTGGACTTGGGCCTTCAACAGTGGATTATCTTGGCGACAACGCCCCTCCTCCCAAGTCCCAACTCCCAATTAAGGTTTGGAAGTATCATTGATTGACATTAATTCCTGGATCAAATTAAGGTGGCAATAATTTGGAATTTAAAGGGTGGTGTCTAACGGTACTACATCAGGTGTGGTTTGATTTAAAACATCAACAGAACAAAAGTTATAGGTTATAGTCCTATGTTTTACACGGGTTGCATGATGAAACTATTTGTAATATTAAGGCGAACTTTTGTTTGCTACTAATTAACTAATTTCCAGAACTTTGTCTATATATTTTCCAATTTATAAATTGAAAACTATGTGAAACCTAGAACCTGAAGTTCAAAGGAGGTTGATTGCTCTTCTTATTGTTTTTATTCAGATATTACAGTTATTAGTTTTTTCAGTTTTCTAATACAATCAAAGCAATTAAGTAGATAAATAGTTAATTTAGTTAGAAACCATTTTTTCCACAATCCCATGTGGGGACGACTTGACTTCCATTTACTATTTATTTTTATTATTTTTGATCGACCATACGACATCGATCATTACATGAAAGTACCTGAAGGCAGGGGCGGACCTAGCTAATTGTTACGGACCGCGCCCGCTGCTACTCAACTTTGCGTGCGTAGTGGAAATTTTTTGTTTTTTTACGATTTTTTGAAAACATTACTACTAAAATGAAATTTACGTTGCTACTAAAATTTAATAAACGTTACTAACTTAGTACTAAATGAAATTATACGTTACCACGTTACGTTACTCGGAAAAATATTTATCGAATCCGACTAATAATAACCCAAAAAAATAACTAATCTAATTATAATAATAGCCCACCCATTAAACCCAAGTCCACCATTCACCAACAAGCCCCCCCCCCCCCCCCCCCCCTTTTAATCCAAGTCCAACAACAACAAGCCCACCCCAAGTCCTCAACCCACTTCACCTTCACAAAACCAAAACAAAAAAGAAATTATGTTCTTTTTCACGCAGCCAAACCTTCTTAAATTTGAACCCTTAATTGATTTAGGCTTTAGGAATTAGGTAGCAATCCAATAGTTGGTTGATTTAGGGATTTGTTGTTTGTTAATTGATTTAGGCTTTAGGAATTAGGTTGCAATCCAGCAGTTGAGTAGGCTTTTTCTGTTAATTGATTTAGGAGTAAACCATAAACATTATAACAATGTCAAGTCGAAACCAAAAGTATGAATGGGGTCACGCAAAAGAGTGATAGCAAGCCATTGTATGAAACTACGGCGAAATTTCTTTTTTCGAACGTTGCTACTAAAAAAAATTCTACATCCGGCACTGCCTCATCTAACATCGCGAAATTTTCCCCAATCTTTGGATTAATAAAACTACCACTTTACCTAGTATATTTATCTTTTAACAATTTTTACATGAATTCAAAACGATATATATTTTAACCACCTTATACTAATAATTAGTTAATAAAAATCGTTGGATCTCGTTGTCGTAATGGGCTTTAAATTTTTTTTCGTAAACATTATTAACTATTATAACCATAATATACATAATAATATGGTTTATATATATGAAAAATGCTTAAAAAAAATAAATGTTTGGCCAAGGACTTGAACCCAAGACCAAAAGGATATCAAACAAACGCATCAACCACTAAGCCACACAGCCATTTTGTTACTTGTTCAGAGCAAATTTGAATTTAACACGTCCTTGTTTATCTTGGTCTCCAAGTCAAAGTCAAACACCCAGATCACAATCCACAATTAACTTCAGTTAACGCGTGATTCAACTAAATTTGGCAATGTTCTGGACGGATTGGTGAACAAGCAAACAATCCTCATCAATCACAGCTAGCAATTACATCAAATCATCCCATATATATGTTATTAGGCGCGTCCATATTAAACATGTAGTCAAACTTTCCAATTCAATGATCTGAGGCATTATAATATAAATTGAACACAAATACTACACCTAATCACGCCGATAAACAAACCCCACTCCCAATTCTTTGTGTTCTTTGTGTTAATCGTGCAAATAAAGAGGTTTTGACTTTCTGTTTGACCCGACAAATCTGTTCCAATTCGTATCAGTAAGTCATGATTTATCCTATGTTTTTATTTCTCATCTTTGTCCGAATGATAGCCCTATGAAATATGGGGCTATCGTTAGTTAATTGTTTCAATTGGTAAATTAGGGTTCTTAGATAATTGGGGAAGATGACATGAATCGAACAGTACATAAAACGTTTTTTTACAGACCTAAAACACCAACAGCCCTGTGGAGCAGTTGGTGTTGCATATTCTTGTTAAAACGCGAGCTCTTGGGTTCGAATCCAGGCCTCAGCGTTTTTGTTTAAAAGAAATCCATATTATATTTCAGACAAACAATATAACACATCGAACCTAAATGTTTCTGTTCTCAGGGTCCAGCCCAGTTGGTGGCTGGGCTTGTGATAAAACTCCACCCGGTCTCAGACCCGGGTTCGAATCCTAGCACCCACAAAACCTTTTTTTTAAGCTCTTTATTTTGTAATTTTTATCATTATCCTTTAAAATGGTTTAAAATACCAAATACGATTTATAAAATCTATAAAATTTATTTTATGTTATTCGAATGTTAGACTTTATTATCAATTTTTAGTTTTACAAAAATCATTTATTTAAATTATATAAAATATATTACAAAGTTTATTCATTTATAAGTTAAAAATTGTATAAAAATATCTAAACGATTTTATAAAATCCCACAAAAATTCTTTTAAACTTATAAATCAGAGGCCTTTCGGAAATAAATTTTTATTTAAAAAAAACGTTTATTTAGTATTTTTAAATTAATTTTTGTTATTTTAATCATAAATAAATCCATAATAAATCCATTTTTCACTATTTTTACACCAAAATTTTACATAAATTATTTGTGTTCATTTAGAACAGAAATATAAATTTTAATTTGAAACTTATGAATTTTAATATTTTTAGACATTAATACTATATTTTGACGAATAAATATTAATACACTATATATTCAATAATTAAGAAAATTATTTTATAAAATTATTTTCACATTTATGACATTGTAATACAACCACCTTAATCAAGATTTTATAAAAAAGTTCTTTTGATTATTTATTTGCCTAAATTTCTTTATTTGTTAACTCATTAACAATTAATCTAAATCAAAGATTAATCAATTGTTTTTTTTTCCCCAAATTAGGAACCCTAGAATACCATTAGACTAGAAAACTTAGACTTATTGTATTGCCTTTGGACTTAGGGTATACTTGGAATCGTTGTGCCACAATTATTCCATATCAAGGGATTCAATTCTAGTTCTAAGGTGAGTTTACATAGCCCCTTTTTCTGTTTTACATTTTGGGGTGAAACATGTTTAAACATTTTATACACTATCATTTACTCATTCTTACATTGTTGAAACTTGTGATTCAATTACACTATCATTTACTCATTCTATCATTTGACTGTAACAAAAAGACACAGTACAATCATTAACATTAATCAAGCCGTCTGTTTAGATTATAGCGCTATAGGTCTGACAAACCCATCCCCCAGCATAAATTCAGGGATGATCGATAACAGTTACACTTTTACTAACTTGCGAGTTAGGTCTCAGTCGACACAAGGTTTGATTGTACAAAAGACGCATTGTTACATGTCGGACTCATATTCTATCATTATACTTCAACTATGATTACTATACAACATATTGTTTTCAACTATATTCAAAACCTATGTATTCTCACCAACTATTTATAGTTGACCCCCCCCCCCCCCCCCATCATTCCAACTTAACATGTTTCAGGTCTATTTGCTATTGGATGTTGTACAAGTTTTGGAACACATAGGAGCTTTGGATCTAGTTTATATTAATCAACTTTTATAATCTTTGTTTGTAAGAAGAATTGTAAATTGTTTAATATTATTCAACTATCATTTAGTACCATGAGCTATTGAACAATCATCATTACGTGACACCTCGATGTTTCCGCCATCGATTGGGGTGTTACACCTGAAGGATTTAAATTATCAAAATCATATTAAGTAAGTTCTTGAGAACATTATGATTGCTACAAATAGATTCACGTCTGAATACGTTATGGTTGTTTTATATTATTGAATTGAATATAATTGTAATTCCCCATGAGTATCCTAAAGAATTTGCGTGCTTAAAGGTAATATCTCGCAGGATGTAATTCTTATGCACCAATAGACACGCAAAGCGCAAATTGAACCTGGTGGTTTTGATACCTCAATGCATAACAATGGTACAATATAGCCTGGAGATGAAATGGATGTTACAAATTTTTTCAATTGATTTGCTAAATGATAAAGTTCATGTACTAAAACTTTTAAAGAGTGAATGCACTTGTATAATTGGTCAAGATGGAAAAAGTCCTTGATGGACTGATACAGTCATAAACATTGATATCAATACCTTAAGAAGTATTTTGTTAAGTTAACAAAATATATATGGACTAAAATAGTTGGGTTGAGTGTTGTACAACTCGTGAGATATTCCTATAAAGAGGAACATAAGTTTGATAATATTATCTAGGGTGCAAACGAGCCGAGCCCAAGCTTGGCCAAGCTCGAGCCCGATTAACTTATGAGAGCCCGAGCTCGGCTCGTTAGTAATATCTCAAGCTCGAGCTCGGCTTGTTTATTATCTATTAGTTAATATATTAAAGGTTTCTTTTGGCTCGTGAGCTCGATAAGTTTGGTTAAACAATGACCTTAGAATACATTAAAGCAAATATATCCATACCATTAAGTTATGCAAGATATGAGAGCATTGTAACATCGCAAAATTTTCCCCCAAAATTTTAATACATAAAAAGCCCTTATATATGTATATATTTTTTTTATTACACCTTTATCATTAATATTATACAAATGTGCCTAAGTCTTTATTTATCTTAACTCACAACTTATATACATACATAAATGTATATAAATAATAATAATAATAATAATAATATGATTCTAAATTCTTTTTTTTTTTTCACATACAAGATTTTTTTTTTAAATAAAGCCTTGAGTTAAATAGTCAAAGTCCTAGTCAAAGTCTTAGTCAAACAGTCAAAGTCTTAGTCAAATAGTCAATTCATCATAAAACCTTACTTTATGGTGTTGACCAATTTTAATGGCTAATTGACTCCAAAACTAGTATAAAAACCCACCTATGACCCATTATACTTTGCACCTCTAAATCGATTGTTTCAATCCGATTAAACTTTCCCTCATACCTTTCTTCTATAGTCTATTACTTCTACAATTGAAGCTTTGATTATAAGCTCTTGTAATTGGCGAATTGGAAGCTTGATATTCTTTCTTTTTCGTTTTCTTCAATTTGGACTAGCTACGTTGTTGAGTCTTTGGGATTCGCCTCGCATACATTCACAACACATTATTTCTTTTTTTTTTATGAGACATAACATTTTGCTAAGGTGAGTTTTACATAGCCCCTTTTCTATTTATCACCATTTTTGGGGTGAAACATGTTACAACATTATTTATGCAATTCAATCATCAATGTGTCTATGTGTATTTCTATGTTGCATTATGTCTTGAACATGACTAGGGTAAGCACAATTCTAGCATAAACATTCATCAGCCAAACGGTATACATTGATAGATCTATTGGACTGACAATCCCACCCGGATACGTGCCTCCTACAAAGGTTACGTGGGTGTTTGTTACTGCAATATAAACGAGTGAACCATGAGCGTATGGGATGTACCACAACTACAACAGTCAACAAGGTTGATTATGCACTCGATTTACTTCTAGTATGTTTTTGCATATGGACTAGATTGCCATGACACATGAATTGCACAACAATTTTATTCAATTATCAAAACCTATGTAATTCTCACCAACTTTTGTTGACCCAAAATATTTTCAACTTAACATGTTTCAGGTTCTACTTGTTTGAAGATTCGAATTAATGCTTGAAGATGTGTGCATAGTTTTATTCAATTTGATGTACGAATTCTTGTAGAACAATTGTATGTAATTTATTTAAATCATTTAATGAAATTTATTATTCACCATGAGCTACTGAACAATCATCAATACGTGACATCCCGATGTTTCCGCCATCGGTTGGGGTGTTACAGATTGGTATCAGAGCCATGGTTATAGGGAATTAGGTTATTAGAAAAATAATCTAGTCTATAACCATAGGATTATAACCAGTATTTGCTTCTTTTACTTGCCATTCTCTATCTCCCTCCTACTTCTTATCCCTACTTTCATCCTTACAAGAAGGTTGCTCTCCACCATTGGATCTACTCTTAGACTAATAGGACAAAATCCTCAGGTTTAACCTAAACCCCCTTGATATCTCGTCGAAGTTCTAGATTTTAATAACGAACACGTGCAATCTGGAAGGGTGAACGCCTGTATTCTGAGTCTTCTGTCTAGGCTGGCATTGCGCATATATCCCAATCAGACGAGGGACCCGGATGCCTACCTGGGAATTCTCGGGATGAGTGTTCACTTATAGGCTAAAGCATGTCTTCATATGTTATTAAAATCTGGAATCTTTGATAAGTCAACGTTTTCGTTTATTCGTTTTAATTAATGAATAAATGATTACATTCCTTATATCACCTCATTCATTTCATGCCACATTGAACCTTCATTGTGTCCCTTACAGATCATGTCTCCACGTCGCAGCACTCGCAATAACAGTGGTGGAAACCAAGAGGAAAGTAACAACAACAACAAAAAACAACAAAGGTGTTGATGCCCAACTGGCTGCGATTATTTCCCAACAAATGGCACAACAAATCACAACTCTGGTTTCTAACTTGTTGGCTCAAGTCATCCAAATGAATGGGAACGGCCATGGAAATGGCGTTGGAAATCACGAAAAGAACAGGACCTTAGGCAAGAAAACAAGTATTGTGGCCGCGGTAACTACCGAGAACCAGAAGCGCAAGACCAGGGATCCTAATGTAAACCTCACTACACAAGCTTCTAACAAGAAACCCTATACAAGAAACTTTCCATTGTGTAACACATGCAATCGACATCACCCCACTGTTTCAATGTGTCGCCTGTGCACCGATTGTGGTAGGTATGGCCATCTGGTCAACACATGTCGTGAGACCCCAAACCATAATACCAACCAACCAACCAACCCTGCTCAGGTTGCTAATCTTGATCGTCCTGGTAAATACAACTATGGTCAATGCTATGAATGTGGAAACCCAAATCATTTCCGTAACCGATGCCCTAAACTAAATCGAGATCAAGACCCTCCAGCTACTTAACAACAAACCCCACCATTTGAATGATGTCTACTTTTTAATTCTACGTATTGACACTTTTTGATTCAAGTAATAAATTCAAGTATTATCATAACATCTAAGTGCATGCTTGTTTGAATGTGAACTAATTGCTATATCTATAATCATACTTGCTTACTTGTACAACAATTAGTTGACTACCAAACAACCTACTCAACGATTGGTAGAGGTCATCATGTCTTTCCAGCAGTCGGGAGAGGCCCTACAACCTGCTCAACGACTGGTGGAGACTATCGAACCTGCTTAACAATCGGTAGAGTCATAAAAGGACGCAAAACCCTAATGTAAGGTAAATTGATAATTACGGTCCGGAACGTAATCATAAATTTACAGGTACGTTAAGGTAGTGAGAAATTTTATCAAGGTTTTCGGTAGTCGACCAATTGTATACCTGGTGTTTTTCTTTTAACTTCGGGACGAAGTTCCTAAAAGTAGGGGAGACTGTAACATCGCAAAATTTTCCCCAAAATTTTAATACATAAAAAGCCCTTATATATGTATATATTTTTTTTATTACACCTTTATCATTAATATTATACAAATGTGCCTAAGTCTTTATTTATCTTAACTCACAACTTATATACATACATAAATGTATATAAATAATAATAATAATAATAATAATAATATGATTCTAAATTCTTTTTTTTTTCACATACAAGATTTTTTTTTTTAAATAAAGCCTTGAGTTAAATAGTCAAAGTCCTAGTCAAAGTCTTAGTCAAACAGTCAAAGTCTTAGTCAAATAGTCAATTCATCATAAAACCTTACTTTATGGTGTTGACCAATTTTAATGGCTAATTGACTCCAAAACTAGTATAAAAACCCACCTATGACCCATTATACTTTGCACCTCTAAATCGATTGTTTCAATCCGATTAAACTTTCCCTCATACCTTTCTTCTATAGTCTATTACTTCTACAATTGAAGCTTTGATTATAAGCTCTTGTAATTGGCGAATTGGAAGCTTGATATTCTTTCTTTTTCGTTTTCTTCAATTTGGACTAGCTACGTTGTTGAGTCTTTGGGATTCGCCTCGCATACATTCACAACACATTATTTCTTTTTTTTTTATGAGACATAACATTTTGCTAAGGTGAGTTTTACATAGCCCCTTTTCTATTTATCACCATTTTTGGGGTGAAACATGTTACAACATTATTTATGCAATTCAATCATCAATGTGTCTATGTGTATTTCTATGTTGCATTATGTCTTGAACATGACTAGGGTAAGCACAATTCTAGCATAAACATTCATCAGCCAAACGGTATACATTGATAGATCTATTGGACTGACAATCCCACCCGGATACGTGCCTCCTACAAAGGTTACGTGGGTGTTTGTTACTGCAATATAAACGAGTGAACCATGAGCGTATGGGATGTACCACAATTACAACAGTCAACAAGGTTGATTATGCACTCGATTTACTTCTAGTATGTTTTTGCATATGGACTAGATTGCCATGACACATGAATTGCACAACAATTTTATTCAATTATCAAAACCTATGTAATTCTCACCAACTTTTGTTGACCCAAAATATTTTCAACTTAACATGTTTCAGGTTCTAATTGTTTGAAGATTCGAATTAATGCTTGAAGATGTGTGCATAGTTTTATTCAATTTGATGTACGAATTCTTGTAGAACAATTGTATGTAATTTATTTAAATCATTTAATGAAATTTATTATTCACCATGAGCTACTGAACAATCATCAATACGTGACATCCCGATGTTTCCGCCATCGGTTGGAGTGTTACAAGCATATCCCATGAGAACAAGTTTGGTTAGTCTTGTATATGCAGAGAATGTATCTATACAAAGTGTTGGATCTTATGGGATTTGCTTGCGAGTGGAGGCATTGTAACAGTGGCGAAGCTTGACCTTAAACTTCGGGGGTCGGAAGTCACCGGGGTGTCGGAAATCACTAGTTTCGGGGGTTCGAAAACCAATTTCGGGGGGTCAAAAATTTCTAAATTATTTAAGTTAATACTTGAAGAACAAAAACTAAACCCCGTATAATTATCGTCACGTACAGTTTAACATACAAAAGAAGATGCACAGATGGACCACAGAACAGACAATCAATAAACACAAATTAAGTGACACTAATTATCGCCAAATTCAAGAAAATTTGTTCTCAAAATGCACCACAACCAAGGATCGATGACAGTAACTGATCTATGCTGCAAAAACAACTAAAAGCACACCAAACAGAGAAAACTTGAATCGATATCCATGGTGAATCCGTGAAAAACTTTAAGATGAAGGGATATATATGGGGAGGACTGAATACCTGTAAATTAAATAGATTAAGCGTTGGGTGATGGAAGAAATCGATGAGGATGATTAATTTGGGGTTTTTGATAATGGAAATATTAATATCTCCAAAGAATAGCTTACTTCGTGTTAAGAAAACCCTTATTCTCTGGTGATTGTTACTAGGAATTGAACAAGAGATATGAGAAACCGAAAGAAAAGAGGGTAATTTTTTGGAATAAGTTTGAGGGAAAATGTAAATTTTTGGAAATTTTAGAGGTAAATATGAAATTTTTGAGTTTTGATTACTTTCAAAAAGTGGGAAAGTTCAACTTGAGATTGAAATTTGAAAGTGTGAATCAGGGATAGCAATACAAACGAACTGAGCTACTCGTTAGTTATTCGGTTTTGGCTCGAAAAAAACCTCAAAACGAGTTGAGCTCAGAGCTCGAGCCTGAGCCTAAAAATAGGCGTGCTTGGTAAACAAGCCCGAACTACACTTATCAATTTTGAGTAGACTCGCGAACATAGACGCATCTGTGTCAAATATATATTTAGTTAATAATAATAATTACTACTTATAAAATTAATAAAAATAACTCATTATATATATATATATATATATATATATATACACACATGTGTTTTTATAAATAAGTTCATATAAAATAATATTTATAATCAATATAAATTAATTAATACATAATAAACAAGTTAAGCTTGAGCTAGAAAAACTACCTACAAGCCGGACTCGATCTTTAGAAATAAGGCTCAAATCAACCGAGCTGAGCTTGAGCTAAAGTCTAGTCAAGCTTGGGCTCAACGCGTCTTGACTCGTTTGCATTCCTAATCAGTGGCATAAAAAAGCCAAATGCTATTAAAAGTATGTGCCAAACAAATAGGGCATATCAAAAGTGCCACTAAAAATCAAAGTTAGTGGCATAAAACATGAATGACACTAAAAGTATGTTTTAAGCAAATATGACATACACAAAGTGCTACTAAAAACGTAAATTAGTGACACAAAAGCTAAATGCTACTATAAATGTGTGCCACTATATGGCAATTTTTTTGTAGTGAATACTATATAATCGGAACTTCTGAGCGAAAATTCGAAGGAGGGGTCGGCCGCCCCTCCCCGCCCCTTAAAAGCTACGCCACTGCAGTGTAAGACTAGTATAAAGATCATACAACATTGGTTAACATAAGGGATTATACTTCAAGGAATCAAGCAACATTTCATTGCTAGCGTTTTGTTATGTTTATTCTTTATACGTAAACACATTTAAATGTTTAGTCTCTAATCATATACAAAATTATGGACTAATGACATTGTATTTTTCTTTTGATTAATTCAAAGTTGAAACAAACAAATGGGAAGAAATATATGTATGCAATCGGAATGTCCGTGACTATTATATATGTCGGCTCCATTAATCTATCTATACAACTAATATATGAAACTCAATGTGTACACTTGTCTCTCCCACATTGATCCTCCAATTACATAGCCAATCAATTTGTGCCAAGTGTCCAATTGTGAGATTTTATAAAATTTTTCTTTTTTCTAAAAATCAAAAATCATTCAATTAATTTTGGTCAATAATCATTTACCAATATTAATTAACTTCCCTAAAACAATTCTCTTCCCTTATACTCTTCCTTTACAAAATATCATAGAGAACATAATACAGAGAGAGAGACACGCAGATATCTAGAGAGAGAAAGTGACGGAGGGAGGGAAAGAGAGAGAGAGAGAGGACCCGAAGGATGAAGGAGACGGCGGCGGGTCACGACGGTTCCGGTGCTGATCTGAACCGAGTCATCACCAGTCACAGGTATTAGCTCACTTACCAGTTACCATTTTCCTTTGTTAATAAACCATGGTGGGGTTATTGGATCCGGAATATGAACCGATTGTTGGTGTCGGCTGTGACAGGTGACGGTAATAGCAGTGGTGACCATGGTGCGGTGGTTAAGAACCATGCCTTTATGAGTTTATTCTAATTAATTAAGCTTTGTATTTTATAATATTATATGTTATGGTGCAGGCACAATCAAATAAACTACAAAAAGATGTATAAGTTTGAGTCATTCTACTGGTTCGTTTATCTCCCAATTTATTTTTATTTTTGTAAATTCGAATGTGTATGTATAATTTACAGTATGCTCATTGAGTTCGAGTGTGTATGATTTCGTAATTTCATTTGATTTTCAGGTTAATGTGACTGATTTGGAGGAAAATTATATCATCATTGTAAGCCCAACTCCCCCTCCTGTTTTCTTTCTTTATTTTATGAGTTAAAGAGATTATTTACCAAATCGATTGGTATCTTTTTGCTAAGAGGATGACTATAATAGTCATTTAATATGTAAAAGCAATAACCGAATATACGATATGTATTGATTTTTTGATGAACTTGAATTTTTAAGTCAGGCAGATCATAGTTCTTAACAAAATGTGAGACATTTTTTACAATTATAAGATTTTTCTTTTTTCTAAAAATCAAAAATCATTCAATTAATTTTGGTCAATAATCATTTACCAATATTAATTAACTTCCCTAAAACAATTTAAACTCAAAATTCATTATAATAATTGATATGTTGACTTTTGGTAGAAATAATTCTCATTTATCAAAATTATTAACTTTTGGTAGAAATAATTCTCTTCCCTTATACTCTTCCTTTACAAAATATCATAGAGAACATAACCTAATTCTCAAACAGGCGACAGTCCTCTCCAAGCGACCAACCCTATTCAGGCATTCGTTCGAATCAACAATCCTTTACCGTCTCCTTCATATCCTCTACAAGGTTTAATCTCTTCCATTCTTATGTCAATCAATCGTTCTTCATCTCTCAGTTTTGTCTTTATTTTTTTCGTTTTTTTTTTCTGATTTCTTTGTCGATTAAGGTTTTTTTTATGTGTTTTGACTTATTTCAAATATTTAGGGGTTTTTCATATTGATACGCATCAGGTATGTTCTTATTAATATTTATTTTTGTTATTTTTGTTTGATTTCAATTTATTGTAATATTTAGGGTTTTTTTCCAATCATACGTTGTTTGACTGTGATTCACATCATGTATGTTTGTAATGTTCATTCGATTTTGATTTAATATACTGTTTAATTGTTGTTTTTTAGGAAACATAACAGTAGTGGTGGTTGTTGTAGGTTTGTTGGAAACTCAAAGGTGAAATGATCTTATTTTCCGACATATATGAAGATTTTGAGTTATTTTTTCATCTTCGGTCATTGGTTATATCATATATGTAACAACTGTTTGAAATTTAAATATAGCTTATGTCAACGTACCATTACCAAAATCTTGCAGTACTATTGCACATGAATAATGACTTGGTGGAACACCTTTCAGGTATGTTGCTTATGGGTTTTTTATTGGTAAAATCACACGATTCAGCATTTTGACTAATTGAGTATGAGCCCACCACAATTTTGTCGAGAGCATTACACTGAACGAAGATGAGAATCATAGAAAATAATGATTTTGTTGAAACTGATAGAACATAGATGCTGGGGACTGTGAATCCTACTACTGAATTCCTAAATCAATGATTAGAGAAAACAAACTCAAAAGAGTGAGACTAAATGTGGGATGGTGAGCATGAAGACTACCTTATACCTGATTATATAAATATGTATATTAGTTGTAATATGAATGCAACATATTAATATATATTTTTTGGTTGGTCGTTTGCAGAAGTGATGAAGCTATAGAACTGAAACAATAGCTGAAGTCATAGCTGGTAGACACATACAAAAAATGAATAGTAATATGTTATAGCATACTTTTATTGCTTTGGCTATTACTCTTTACAGGTTAGCGCATAACATGTTTTATATTTTTTTTCATTAAAAACCATAGGCATTTGACTATTGATAAAATAGGTGAAAATTGCTTATATTTATTATATTATCTCCTTCAAGTATACCTTAATGATTTTCAATTTATATGTTGGATAGGGTGCCATAAAATTCAAGCAAAGAAGAATAAGTTGAGTCTAACACTTCTTATAGGTGGTGGTATTCTTTAAACAACATTGGCAATGGAGAATATTGTTAGCTTTACTCACTTGCAATCTTATTCATCAGCATATGTAGGGGCCTAATTTGAATTTGACCAGCTATTTTGAATGGCACTTCGTTGTAATTTTTATGAACTTAAAATGTTTGGAGTAACATTGAACGATTCGTGTTTCAACACAGATATTATCATGCATATCTTGCATTATACATGTGGCTTATAATTGTTTCAGGTGATAGACATATCTTTTGTGTTGGAAGACTCTCAATGGCCATGTGTTAAATAGGGCTAAGACAATAGCATATATGAAAAGCTTCAAGCTTATTGTGGATCAGAAATAGGGCTCGGGTCCTGGTCCGTTCACTTAAAATGATGGTATGTTGATTTGTGCTTCATTTCAGTAACTTTTACCAGTCATATGCCAGACTGTTGAATCTGCGGGCTTTATTGAAGTTGATACACCAGTTCTTCAGGTTTGTAAATCATCCATGAAGACGTAAACTTTTTTTTGTTTGATGTGTGATGATTTGATCTTTGAAAATAAACTTTTTAGCCTTTTATTATATAAGGAGCAACTGGTGGTGCAGAAGCTAGGCCATTCATTACACACCATAAATCTGTTGGCATGGATCTTTACCTGATAATTGTTAGTGAGATTCTAAATACTGCACTTGTAATAAGTAGATGTATAAAAAGTTGATTAAGTCAGCATTTTAATTTATTTTTTATATATGTGTTCTATAAGATTGTATATGTATCCATATAGTTAGAATTCTGATGAGAATATAGGTTGGGGGATTCGAAAAGGTATATGAAACAGGAAGAATATTTAGAAATGAAGTCATTTCAGCTCGCCATAATCCAGAAATTACGACCATAGAGGTAATGTATGCATCATTTTTGCCTTCATAATCCAGAAAATCGGGGTAGTCATATTTTTCCAACCGAAGGCCCAAATAATATAAGAAAAAAATGATTATGGCCATAGTTGCTACTAGCGTAAGATATCTTAACTCACTTTATGGTACCATTATTCCATACACTTTACTATTTATGAATTTAGTAAAATAGGTCGACACTTATATATGCATCAGTACATATGAATAACTATGGTGTTCTCATCACGAAAGATAGTTCATTACATAGAAGCATCTCTAAATGGTAATTTAAATCAATTTTAAATATGTAAATATTAGAAATACTTTATTTTTTTTAACATTAATGCATTCAAAATAATACTGCAAATACTTTAAATTAATACAAACTATGTTTATGTCAAACTTTACAAGTAGTTTTGGGACAATTACTTTTGTGGGTCCATCAAACATTGCAGTAAGTGTGTTGGCTAATGGGTTATGGGTCAAACAGGCGGGTCAAGCATGCATTTTTTATATGGGTCAAATACACAAAACTTTGTTATATTTTCTAATTTAAAATAATCCATGTGTTAAATTAGTTTGATTATAGAACTTTATTGGTATGTCTTTGTGATTTAATAAATTTTTTGTATTTGAACCCATTCAATTTGACTTTAAACCCATGTAATCTGTTTTGTTCATAGCTTACTATCTTAACTTCACCTATTTGATAAGTTAGTAACACAACTTGCAATGGTAGTTGCATGTTTGTTCACTTTTGACCGGTTAAAGTGTCACATACATCTATTCATTTGTATCTAATGGGTCAAACGTAGGTCTATTTACATTTGGCTTTACGTGTCTCAGGGAATTCGGATGTAGTGGAATCTTGCACTAGATGTCTGCACATCATCGTTTCATGTCTGTCAATAATTCAATATAATGGAAGTAAAATGATTTGGATTGTATTTAAGCGTATGTTTCGCAATGACCATCAATAAAAGTCAAGGACAATCTCTATCTAAGGTTGGATTGTATTTAAGAGACCCTGTATTCTCACATGGCCAGCTTTATGTCGCATTGTCAAGAGTTAAAAGCAGGGCATGTGTGAAGTTACTTATACTTATTGTTGATAGGAAGGTCAAGACTAAAACAAAAAATGTGGTGTATAAAGAAATATTTAGTGATATTTGAATAAAATGTGTATTGGTTTCTTTTAAATTTTAATAAAATATTTCTACTATATTTTTATACGTTTTACCGCTCAAAAGAATTGTACGTTGGTGAACCGCGTGTACACGCGGGCAAAAATCTAGTCTATATATATATAATAAAGGAGTAACTATTGCTGAGGTGGCACCTCTAGATGGCCTCCATACTATCCATTTAATTTACCTATGGGTTAAAAAACCCGACCCATGATACCATATTCTAACCCGGTAACCCGGGTATAAATAGTCTATTTCTATAATCTCAATATAGAACTAAGGATGCACATCTCTTTCTCATTCTCATTCTCATTCAAACCTGAACTTCATATCTATCCTCTATAATCGACATTAGAAACTCTAAATCTAACCTCTATCTTTGATTATGATTGTTACCCGAATCAACTTTTGATTCGGTGCTAGACAACCATGGCCGCATATAGAGATGAGTAAAGAGAGATCTTCCGGTTTCAAGAGGTTAGTAATATTTTATGGGAATCATGACTATTTATTCATGAATGTTTATATTCGGGATTGAGTTTTGTATGGGTTTTGATGTTTTTGAATGCTTGAGGGTTGTTTTTTCATGTCTAATTATATTTTATGTTGGTTTGAAAATTTATTTGTCACATTGATAATGGATCAAACTCCATAATTAATCATTGTTTTGGCTAACTTATGTTTAATCAACATAATCCTTTTTGTTTTGGCCGAGTCTGTTATGTTCGATGGGATCCATGTCTTTTAAGGTTGAGATATGAAGTTCATATATAGTTCATAATTGTTCTTGCAGATCTTATATGGTTTGGTGTTAAAGAGTTTATTAATATGTTAATATGATTTGATTGAATAAGGAGCCAAACCTCAGTTCGGATTCTGGATATGGATCTGAAATAATTATGGAGCATTTAATTTCAGAGAATTGGTTTCCTAAGTTTGTGCCACATATTTGGAAAGGTAGTAAATATCCTTGAATGACATTGAGAATTATTTCGAAATTTTTAAAATTTCAATTTGAATTTTGAATTCAAACTATTAAATTCAAATTTATATTAATTCTCCCAATCTAGATTAGTAACTTTCTTAAAATAATACAATCATCATTAATAATATATATTTAACTGAAAGTCAATTAAATAAAATTATTAAATTTCTATTTTCTAATTTTTTAAACTAATTCAAATTCTCACTATATAAACAATCTTAATCTCGGTTATACAATCATTTTAAGAATTTATAAACCTTACATCTCCAACTTTTTAATTTACATGACTTCATTTATAAAAAAACTTGATACGATTTGTTTTAGGTTTTATTCAGTTATATTTATTTTAGCAAATTACATTTGCAATATATTGTTTACAAGCATAATCTTTTTAATATCTTCCTTTACATTTTCATTTGATATATAATGATGTATATGATTATCTTTTAATCTTGATGCTTTTAATTGTTGAAAAAACTGAAAAAATTAATTACGTGTTTGTTTTCGGTACAGGGGTAAGACTCATTTTGTTTCATTAAGAAGCTTCAATGATTATACTAATGTCTGCTGAAACCTTACTTTCAGAAAATAAGGTATTTCTATACTTACTTTATTATATAGTTTTTTATTTGCAAAGGAACTTTTTAATTAATATAATTTATGTTTTAACAAAGTAATATGCAATATATTTTTATTACAGGTTACCTACACCGTTACGTTTTTTTATTAAATTTTAGTAAAAAAATAAAGTATAAAACCATTATATAAATTTAATCATTGAATTATGAAAGTTGTGTTTCGAAAAATAAACTGTGTTTTAAATAGTAATAATTAAATAAAATTCATAAAAATCAATTTATAAGTTTTTAACTGTATAGTTTCAAAAATTTAGAATTTTCAGCTTCAATTTTTCAAAGTTTAGAATACGAATTTTATATTTTTTATTTTAAATCATATCAATTATTAATAACTTACCTTAAATAAACCAATCATCATTATTAATGTATAGCTTAGACCGTAAATCAATTCAATAAATGTTTAAATTTTCTGATGAAAACTGTAAATATCAATTCAAAACACTAAATTAATTAACTTTATTATTTTATTTTTAGTTTATTGAATATGTGATTTTCATTATATGTTTCATTTCTTGAATAATTGATTTTCATTTAAAGTATGTTTAGTCATAAATCGACATATATATGATAACCCATATTTCCTCAACTGTTTACAAGTTATAAAAAATAAAAAATCTAAACCATAACCATTAGGGTATGTTTGGTATGGGGTAATGGAATGGAAGAGGGAATGGAATGGACGAGGTAATGGAATGGACAAAGTAATAGAATGGATCATTACCATTCCATGTCTTGTTTGGTTGCCATGTGGGAATGAAACAAAACAATATCTTGTGTTGTTGGATAGGCATGAAAAGACGAAGGAATAAAATCGGTGGTTAGTGGCGGTGGTGGGTGGTGGTCAGTGGCGATGATGGTGGTGGTGATATGTGGCGGTAGCGGCGGTGGTGGGTGGCGTGCGGTGGTGGGTGGCGGAAGCGACAATGGAAGGTGGAGGTGGATGGCCGTGATGGTGGGTGGGCGACGATGGTGAGTAGTGGCGGTGGTGGTTAGTGGTTGGTGGTAGTGATGGTAGGTGGTGGTGTGTAGCGGCAACGGTGGCGATGGGTGGAGGTGGATGGCGGTGATGGTGGGTAACGATGGTGAGCAGTGGCGGTGGTGGGTGGCGGTAGCGGGTGGCGGGCGACGGCGGTGGGTGGTGACGGTGGTAGATGGTGGCGGCAGCGGTGGTGGGCGACGGTGGTGGGTGGTGACGGTGGTGGTGGTGGTGACAATGGTGGTGAGTGGTGGGTGGTGGTGGTGGTAGGTTATGGTGTTGTTAGTAAAGGATGAATGAGGGATGGAATGAAAAAAAAACATGGGGGGTGGATGGAATGGTTTTGAGGGAATGGAATGCCTTGTGGAATGGGTGATTCCATTCCTTTAACCAACCAAACACACTATTTTTTATTACCTCGTAATGGTCCATTCCATTCCCCCTTCCATTCCACCATACCAAACGCTACCTTAATGTATACAATTTATAAAATATTATTTCAAAATTTTTAAATTTTCAGTTTGAATTTATTTGAATTTTGAATTGAATGTTTTAAATTCGAATTTATATTAATTCTCCCAATATAGATTAATAACTTTCTTAAAATAATTCAATCATCATTAATAATATATATTTAACCGAAAATCAATTAAATAAAATTATTAAATTTCTATTTTCCAATTTTTTAAACTAATTCAAATTCTCACTATATAAACAATCTTACTATGTTAATATGTGTATGGACATATAGCTAAAATCTTTGGTTAATGTGATTTGGTGAAAAACGTAAATCTTTTTTGAGTCACACCACTTTCTTCAAATTGGTCCGTATTCCAGTATTGGACAATGAGATTTTGGTCATACGCGGTGACTTAGAGAAAAGTCGTTAAAGATGGATAATGTAATGAAGGCGTAAAGCTCCTATGGAAAGGATACTCTGCATTTATAGCCTGTGTTGTTAACACTAAGGCTGGGAGAAAGGAATTTGAGGAAATTCCGGCAGTTAGAGAACATCCCGAAGTTTTTTTTCCAGAAGATTATTTGCCTGGTATGTCGCCTTCAAGGTAGTTGGAATTTCGAATAGATCTTGTGCTCGGTGTCGCATCAGTCGCTAAGTTTCCTTATCGACTAACACCTCCAGAAATGCAAGAGCCTTCGAAACAATTGCAAGAATTGTTGGAGAAAAAGGTTTCAGTATATCAAGTTATGCTTCCCAAGGATCAAGTGATGAGCACTAGGGTTGTTTGTCAAAGGAGAAGGACGGAACGGTTAGAAAGTGTATTGGTTATAGGGAGTTGAACAAACTCACTATTAGAAATCGATACTCATTGCCCGGAATTGTTGGTTTATTCGATCAGTTATGAGGATCGAGCCTTTATTCAAGGATTGACCTTAGAATTGGTCATCATCAGCTGAAGATTGTGAAGGAGGATACTCCGAAGACGGCTTTCAAGACGCGATGCGACGATTATGAGTTTCTAGTGATGCCGTTTGGTTTAGCGAACGTACCGACAATGTTTACGATCTTATGAATAGGGTTCGTAAACCATGTTCAAACAAGTTCGTTATAAGTATACATCGACGCTATGCTTATTTATACACGAACTAGAAAGGATCACAAACAACACTTGAGACTTATTTGAGAATTATTGGAAAACGAGAAGTTATTAGCGAAGTTCGCAAAGTGAGATTTTTGGATAAGAGAAGTTCATTCCGCGGGTCATGTCATTAGTGAGAAAGACATTCAAGTGGACCCAGCGAAGATAGAGGCAATCAAGGAGTTGAATGTGCCTAAATCTCCCGTAGAGATACACAAATTTTTGGGTTTTGCTGGATATTACCGCCAATTCGTTGGTAATTTTCCCAAGATGGCGCAGCCTTTGACGCTATGAACCCAAAAAGGACACAAGTATAAATGGGATTGAAAAGAAAGAGGAAGCCTTTCAGATGTTAAAGTAAAAAGTTGTGTAGCGCGTCAACACTGTCTTTTCCCGATGGAAACGATGGCTATGTGGTGTACTGTAATGATTCACATTAAGGCTTAGGTTGCGTGTTGATGCAAGCTTATGCGTCAAGACAACTAGAAATGCTCAAAGTGAATTACAAGACACACGACTTGGAGATTAGAGATGTGATTTTAGCGCTCAGGATTTGGAGACACTATCTTTATGGTACTTAGTGTACGGTCTTTACGGATCATAGAAGTCTTCAACACAGTTTTGATCAAGAAGAGCTTATTATGAGGTAGCAAAGATGGGTTAAGCTACTCAACGATTGTGATTGTGAAATTCGTTGTTATTTTGAAAAGTGAGCCTTGTAGTCGATGCTTAAAGTAGAAAAGAAAGAGGTTAAACCATCACGTGTTTGTGTTTCTGGTTTGACAATCCTTATGAGCCTTATAGCTCAAGTCAGGAAAGCACGACAGGAAGCTTGGAAGGAAGAGAAATATGAAGAGCAAATGCTTGTACTAAAGGATAAGAGATTGGAGTTTGAAAGTTGTCGAGGTTGTGTACCTATTGGATTGTGTTTGGATACGGTATATGGGAGTATGCGTGAATTGGTTATGGATAAGACCTGTAAGTCGGAATATTCGGTACACCCTGGGTTTGGCAGCATGCATAAGGATTTAATGGAGCATTATTGGTGACCGAACATGGAAGGCGAGATAGTAGTTTATATTGGAAGTATCGCCTTGGAAAGGCGTTAATAGGTTGGTAGGCAAGGAAAGCTTAGCCCTCGCTACATTGGACAGTTTGGGATCATAGCAAGGGTAGGCCTAGTTTTATGATGACTTAAGTTACAACAAGAACTTCTGGAGCCTGTGATGTGTTTCACGTTTGTAATTTGAAGAAATGGTTTTCTGGTGAGGCGCTTGTGATACCGCCAGAGGAGGTTAATGTCGACGACAAATTGCGTTTTGTCGAGGAACCCGTTGAGGTTACGGATAAGAAAGTCCAGAAGTTGAGATGGAATAATATCAAGATTGGTCAAGGTCGGATGGAATTCTAGTCATGGATTAAAGTTTACATGGAAAAGAGGAGATCAACTAAAGTTAAATTATTCTCGTTTATTACCGCCCAAACCGAAGTTAGTAGTGACTTGACGAAAATTTCGGGGACGAAATTTCTTAAACGAGGGGAGAATGTGACACCCGGCTTTTTAGGACGTTATCCGTGCTAAGGTATTAGACATGAGATATTAAATACATAAATGAGTGTTGGAATTAATTTGTGATAATTAGAGTCATGGGAAAACATTAGTAAAATGTAGAGTATTATAAAGGTTTTATTGATAATTTTAGGATTTATCGTATCGCGGGGCGATAAAATACCTGTATCGGACGATAGTGACAACCCGGTTAACCTTAAGAAGTCTATTTTTGACCCATAATACTTATCTTAGCATGTATTAATATTTACAAAAGTGAAAATATTAGCTAAACTAATCATAACTATAGTTGGTAGTTTTTGTGTCGCATTTGGCGAATACTTGCGTGTTTTGTCGTTTTAACGTGTGTGCAAGACCTGAAACACTGGGGAAACCCATGAATTAATTAGAATAGCATAAAATATCATAAAATATTATTCTATAGGTGAAAATTTAGTCGAAACATATAAGAACGTTGATTTGAGGTTTTTATCGCGCAATGCTCGGTATAGCGCGTATGTGCGCTTTTAGCCGGCAATTTTCGAACTAGTGAAGAGTCGAACACCTAATATTTTGGTTAGGAACTAAAAATTATAAGGTTTAGTGGGTAATAATGATTCATGATTTATTGGGTAATAACAAATTAGTTTAGGGTGAATTTTTATAGTTTTTATACCCCTAAATCACCTAGAATACCCAATATTTATAAAATATCACCCAACCCTTATACCCACCCTCCCCATTTTAGAAATTTGGAGACAAAAACCTGCACTTTGCATGTGCACCACCCACAAGAACCAATCACACAAGACTAGGGTCTTTAAATACACCATTTCCCATTTACAATTCACATCAAACCTTCCATTTCCTTCATCTTTCCAACCGTATCTCTCTCTCTCTCTCTCTCTCTCTCTCTCTCTCTCTCTCATATTCTCTTGTTTTAAACACTATACCTCAAGATTCATGGCTGGATGCTTGTTGTTTCAACCTTATTTTATGATTTGGAGCAATAATCCTTCAAGAAAACACAAGATTTTAGAGAAAGAAAGTGTAGGAAGCATCAAACCCATCTTTTTTATCATATGATCTTCAAAGGTGAGAATCCTTATGAAATATTGTTTAGATTTCTATTTTGATTTTGATTTCTCAAGCCTTTCACCAAACAAAATGGGTTTTGTTAAAAGATTTCATAAAACAAACAATAGAAATGGAAAAAGGTGTGAAAAGTGTGTGTGCATGTGTCGTATATATGTATATGTATGTAAGATTGTTTGTGTTGATTGATAGATGCTTAGATTAAGTGATGGATGATACATGCAAGATGATTTTTAATGAGTTTAGATCTGATTATTATTATTATTTTGACTATTTGGTCAAAATAGTTAAGGGGTTTTAGGTTGATAGTTAAAATGAGGTTTAGATGATGGATATGAACATGAGTGTTGACTGTTTTGATGGAAATATGATTGCATGGATGATCTATTTATGTTTTAGTACAGATCTGATGTAAAAGATTAATTGGATTTAAAATCATGTTAGGATTCAAGTAATAGGCGATTAATGACTATTGATGGGTTCTAATTGATGACTAGTAATTAAAAAGTGGATACTTTGTGTAAAATGAACTTGTTAAGTAGGTTTTTATGAATCTGATAATGAGCATGTTTTTTAAGGTTATTTTGAAGGAAAATAATGTATCATTAAGGGTTGATGAATGTCCTAATGCAAAAACCTAATTATCTTTGCAAAAGATGCGCGAAATGCACGTTTTCGACTAATTTATGAGTTAAAAGTATTCATTTTCAGGTCTTATGTAAAATAACTTGATTAGTGTTAAAATGTGTATAAAAGTCATCATTTAGGATATATAATAGGTTTGCCCTGTTAACAAACGCTTACAGTGCACAACTATGTGTTAGAAGTCGCCAAAATGTGGTTTTTGAGGCACCTAAATGCTAGATTATGAGGCTGATTTAGAACAGCAAATTTGGTCCTGTTTTGTGATCTACATGCAGATCCTAGGATGGGAATTAAGTTAATATAATGTACATAAGTTGATATGTGGTATTCGGAACTTGCATGTGATGAAAGTGCTAGAAAAATGTCTTACTAGGCATTAAGACGGTGTATTTGGTATATGTGGATAAATTGGATAGATTATGTGAATCTATGTGATAGATTTTACTATGTTAATATGTGTATGGACATATATCTAAAATCTTTGGTTAATGTGATTTGGTGAAAAACGTAAATCTTTTCTGAGTCACACCACTTTCTAGGCTCGGATTCGTACATACGAATCTAGATAGTTGGATAATAGACTTTTCGTGTTAGATTTTAAAGTGTCTTTGCTGGTAATTAGGACACGAAAGAGTGATTAATGATTCAAGCATTGATAGCTAACTTAGCAGGAATATCCAGGTGAGTTCATGTCCCCACTTTTTACTGTTTTATAACTGTTTTCGGGGTGGAAGACATACTTGTTTTATGAAAACCTGTTTACTATAAAACGTAACAAAGATTTAATTATACAGATTGGTATAAAAAGGGATAAATTGTAATGGATTGTACAGATTGGTACAAAAAGGGATAATTTGTATTGGATTATACAAATTGGTTTTAAAAAGAGATAAATTGCATTGAATTATACAGATTGGTATAAAAAGGGATAATTTGTAATGGATTGTACAGATTGGTACAAAAAGGGATAATTTGTATTGGATTATACAAATCGGTTTTAAAAAGAGATAAAGGGATTATACAGATTTTGTTATAAAGGGATTAACATGCGAGTATGATGAATAAAACTGGAAATACAGAATAATTGATGCCCTCTGGTTTGTGCACCGGTGGCTAAGACCCTTTCGTGACACCAGTGTCAACCAACAGGTTGCCACTCACACTCCCAGCACATTTTAATCATTAGCCTTCAGAAAAGGCCATTGTTTATGTTGTAGTACTATTGGGTTGACTCCCCCGTTTTCATGATCAAGGTATTGTATTGATGGTCATGGGATCTGATTGAAAAATGAACATAAACATCAGCAAGTCCCTCTTGGATAAGAACGGCACCCCGGGAAACAAAGTTATGGATTAATTAAAAGCCTTTGGATACATCATGCTTGTAGAATTTGCAACCCTACTTGATTCTATTCTAGTAATACGGAAATCATACGCCTTTTGTTTTTAAAAAGCTAAGAAATATGAGTAATTTCTTTAAAACCAGTAAATGCGACAATCGCTTTTTATTTTATAAAAACATGTTGGCAGCGAACGTTTTGTTTTACTACTTTTGCTTTTAAATACATTTTATACTATGAGAAGAAATCTCATTATTGAACAGGATGGTTCAGGTTGGGTGATTAATGGGAAGAAATCACGTTATTGAATATGGGTTTACAAAGTACGAATATAAAACCATGAACTCACCAACTTTATGTTAACGTCTTTAAGTATGTCTTTCAGGTTTAGATTTTGGCAATGGCATGGTTGGAATAGGCAAATATCTTGGAACTGGAAACCTTAGAGTTTAGAAATGGCGTTTGGAGTTCAAAGAGTCTTAGAAGTATATATTCCGCTGCGTAGTATTAAAGAGATCAACCCAGACGGAAATTCGGGGTGTGACAGAGCTCATCAGATGTAACGACGGTTAGGGTTCGAGGTGTTCCAAACCGTTCATTTTCCCGGAAACGAGGTCATATGACTTGGATTTTTCGAGAGAGAAGCTCACCTCCTCTCTGACACACATACATCTATCACACGCACTCTTCTTTTTATTATTTCTTTCATTTCAAGATACCTACACACACTTTCATTATATACAGAAACTCTGAAGAGAGAGAGAGAGAGAGAGAGAGAGAGAGAGAGACGGATACATAGAAACTGACGAGAGATAGTGCAGAGATGGAGGCCGGCTTATGGTGGTGCCGATGCTGCGGTGGTTGGTAACGATGATAGATTTGTGGTGATCGTGTTTTGTTGGAGAGGGGGAGATGGTGGGATGTGTGTTTATAGAGATATGACAATTTTGGGGTTTTTTTTAATTAAATAACCAGCTATATACAACTAGAAATGGTAGAGACACGGAGAATAGAGTAGAAATGAGAGAATTTGCCAAATAAATAATAAAGCAATGCGAGAGAATGTGCAAAATAAATAATAAAGCAATGCACGATTATTTCTAAAAAAAATTATATATGTGAAAAATTAACCTCTTCACTTCCTTTAAAGAAAGTAATATGCATTTGTATTTAATTTTATTTTTCAAGATTCCTATATAATTTTTTTACGGGGTTACATACTTATATTTACCATAAACTTTTTTTCGGCAAATTGTAAGCAATAGCGGTGTCATGACGGACCAAACCATATTGATATTGGCATTCCTATCCATGGTTTTTAGTTAAGGTAAAACATGTATCGGTATCTTTTTGAGACTTTTCTTTCGCTTTCTCTTTAGGTTGTCATACAAAGTATCTATACCATAACGAACCAAATCGATATCAACCAAAACCAACTTCCAAGCGCAATGCGCGAAAAATCCTACTTTTTTTAGACATGTTCATCTATTAAATATGCATATTAGGGTTGTGTTTTGTTGGCAACAAAATTACAAGGTGCGCATCGCGCGCTCCAGCAAAAACACAAGTTACTTTTAAGAAAATCATGTATAACAACTTGGAATGTTATCACTTTTTTTTATGTCATTCATCGGATAAATTAGTCTAAATCTAACCTTGAAGGTGTTGGTGTTGGTTGACCTGAGGTGGTCTCCATGGCCAATATGATTAAATGCAACCAGGCACTCTTCCATGTTCGTACTTAGGGCGGGTTATTGATGCTAATATGACTCGTCTAAACAGTTGGAACACGTACGTTGTAGAAACGTTTGTTAAGAGGCTAGATTCTTCTTGGACATCTTATGTGTTATCGCTTTACACTTCTCAAAGCAGTGATGGAGTCTCTCCCTTCATATTACTTCTCCTTTTTAAAGCTCTTTGTTCGATTTTGGATCGAATTGAAGTGAAAAGGAGAACTTTTTTTCTGGGAGGTAATAAGGATAAATTCAATATGTGTTTGTGTTGGGTAGTAAGTTGGGAAATTTTTTTGAGGCCAAATGGGAAAGGTGGGTTGGGTCTCATTAAAGGACATCAACTTATCTCTTCTTACTAACTGGTGGTGGTTCAAAAATGAACCGCATGCACTGTGGAGAAAACTAATTGTTGCGCTTCATTCGTCAAATTGATCGGTCTAGCTTGTTGGCCTATGCTCTCACACGCATATAACATCTTGAGTACGTGGAACTCCATAGCTAAGTTGGACTTTTATCTATCTAGCTCGAATGTGAATCTAGATAATCTTATTAAAGGGGAGGTTGCGGCGGGAAACAATACCCGATTCTGGATTGATTTGTGGGCATCTCTTGAACCGTTTAAGGTCCTCTTCCCTAATTTATTCATCTTAACTTAATTAGAGAAAGATATAGGCTGCTAATTAATAAATTTGTGTTAGATTCTTTAAGGTCCTCTTCCCTAAAATTTTTCACGACTAAAAATTAGAATGACGAAGAAATAATAAATACTAATGTTAAAAGATAAGAATAATTATTACACGTGTGTATTAATTACGAACTTGAACCCGAATAATTATTTAAAGAATATTATTATCCGGAAAATACCCGTTACGTGACCGAACTGACACCCGAAACCATTTTTGATTAGTCATAGGGAGGACACTTGTCCTCCCCATAGCTTGACACCACACCAACCAAAACCATTTGCTAAACAAATGGTTTTGATTAAAACCATCCAAACACTCACACTATATATAACCCAAACCATCCCTGCCCAAACCTCCTGTTTATAAACTCACACACACATACTTGATTAGAGAGAGGGAGAAGCAAGGAGCCGGTGGCTCCTGCCGCCCCTATGGCGGAGCTCCGGCGGTGTCCGACGACCCGTACCCAAAAACACACAACCATTTCCCCCTTTCCTTCTATACTAGTAGATCCAGAGAGAGAGAGAGAGAGAGAGAGAGAGAGAGAGCAGAGAAGGAGGGAGGGCAGCAGAGAGACAGACAGACAGACAGACAGACAGACGAGGAGAAGAAGGAAGACAGCGGCGGTGGTTGCTATGGTCTGTGACCAGCCGGCACATCAGGTTCAGGAGAAGAAGGAAACAGCAGAGAGAACGAGAGAGAGAGAGACCGGCCGGCCCTGGTCTCTGACCGGCCGGAGTTAAGGATTCAGACGACGGCGGTGGTTCAAGGAAAGGAGACCGAGCTTTTGTAACTGAGGGTTGGATGAGGGTCAGGCGACGGTGATGTTATGGTGGTGACGATTGATGTCAGCGGCGGCGGCGGTGGCTGCACTCTGATCTAGGGTTCCGGCTAGGAGATTAAAGCCAGCGATGGTGACTAGAGGTTGGGTCAGGTTCCGAACAAAATGGTTAGTTCTGTTAACTTTTCTTGAATTCGTTTCTCTGGTTCACATTGGCTATAATAGGCGACGGTAATGTTATGGTGGTGACGATTGATGTCAGCGGCGGCGGCGGTGGCTGCACTCTGATCTAGGGTTCCGGCTAGGAGATTAAAGCCAGCGATGGTGACTAGAGGTTGGGTCAGGTTCCGAACAAAATGGTTAGTTCTGTTAACTTTTCTTGAATTCGTTTCTCTGGTTCACATTGGCTATAATAGTGACAATTGTTATTGTTTAAGGATAGAAGATGTGAATCAGTAGTAGTCGGTTGCTGTTAATGGATGGTTTGAGTGGTGTCGATGGCAGTTTATGGTGACGGTCAGTAGGGGGTTAAGAAGAAGGGATAGGTGATGGTAGAGAGGCAGTGGTGTTCATGGAAGTTTATTGGTGGTCAAGGCTCAGGCCAACAGAAGTCAAACCTGGTCAACTGATTGGTCAAATCAGTCAAGACAGAAGGATACCGGGAGGTACAGCGTTAACAACAACCATTGTTATTGTTTACTTATATATCAATATTATCGTGTGCGACACGTGTGGGACTTGACTTACGAAACTAAACCAACGTTGAAAATATATAAGCTATATGGACTAACACTGTGAACCAATATATATATATATATATATATATATATATATGGATAGCATAGTAAAGATGGTAATGATAGATGTTATAGGTTGAGAACTCGGACTAATTGGTTATAACAATAATGACGACAAAGACATGAGAACACGACTAGGATGTATGACACCTTGGAACTTAAAACGAGCTTTGCGGACACAAGACATAAGGCACATTTGATAACCATATGTATAATTAGGATCCTTAACCACTTAATGGATATTATATATATAAGCGATCGGAACATATACAATACTAATTATTGGAACACTTGGTCGTATAGTAAGACCTACACACGATGGTTGGACAATTGGATCATAGGACAATTATTCGGACATGGTTGATTATATACGATTGGACTTGGGAATCTAAGCGAGACATGTAGGATAATCAACACTATGAATTATAGTAAGCTACTCGAGATTTAAGAATAACTAATGATATACACGATTATGTAGGATACGAATATAATGACTAAGATTAGATATAATGATTCGGACCTATGGCAAAGCTTAAGACATCGGAACTTAGACGACTATATAATATTAGCTCGGGTATTAAATAATAGTACACAAGATAATATAACTCGACCAATAGAAGTTTGGAAGCTCGGATAACGAACTTAAGCGTGCCCACACGTGTAACCGCGATATTGGTTACACACGCTAATGTATATAAACCTGAATAGGATCTTGCTAGATATCGAAAGATGGAATCTTGACTTGGAAAGCTATGTGATTATGTGAGACGCTACTAAGGTGAGTTCCGTGTACCATTCCCCTTTTTCTGTTTTACTGTTTTGGGGTGAATGCATGCTTCCTTTTTATAACTGTTGTGATGTGACAAGATACTAGCTGCCGGATAACACTGACACTCATTAACTCAGAGGTAAGCCGCTTAATATATGGGTAGTACTACTTGGGGAAACCCCCACGCATAGTGGACCCGGGATGTTGGGCCCGGGAAACCCTCCACTGAGGCCTGCAGACCGTTGCGGCATATATTATGCCTTGTAGATCTATAATGGCAGTAGATAGATCTAGTGTTAGGGTTGGGGGGTCGCTTGTACATCACGTGTGTTAAACCATTTGAACTATGTAAACTTGTTTCTGAAGTGATGAAACTGTTTTGGATCCACTTATTACTTACACGGACTCACCAGCGTAATTGCTGACCCAAACTCTTTTAAGCATGTGTTCAGGTACTGCAAATAGATGGATGGCAATCGCGAGGTATATGCTTGCTAGTAGCGGACTAGAGGTTATCTGGTTAGAAGATTCGACTATATGTGTTGCGGTTAGAGCCTCTAGAGATAAGCGGGAAAGAGATCGGATCGACTAGCGGATCATACCTTATCAACTGCTTCGACGACCGCCGCGTTTCGTCCCTGCATAAATATTAGTTTATTTACTTAAGTTATGTAATTACATTTTTGAATTAGAAAGTGTAAAAACAATAAATATTAGTTATCGTTGCTTCCGTTGTGCAAGTCTATTACCAAACTGTCGTAACGTCCAGCCCCCTCCTGGTCGGGTTGTTACACATGAATTACACTAAAAGGTTCAACAAACATTAATAAGCCCATTATCAAATATTAAACACAAACATCAAGTCTTACCCATTAAACAAAACAAGGGTTCATGAAACATTAAAAGTTTAGTTGCATGCCATGAAAACTAATTAACTTAAAATCATAACCGTTATTAAATTAAGTACCTTACTCAAAAGACTTGGCTATATATGTAGATTGTAGAGCACCAAAAGTACGAACCAACAGTACTCATCATGAAATCTGAATTCGGGAGCTGTAAGTCGCGCCACAAAACCACCACGGACAGTCATTGTATACCCCCGATCGGTCCAGTGTCGGGTAGCAAGATCATACCTAAACAACAAACATCTTCGACGGCTTGGACGACCCACCGGAGACCCGATTTTCATGGTTAGTGTCATGTTTCTTCCGACCACCTTGAACCGACATTTTTGGTAATCCTGGACTTCTTGCGAGATGAGGGGTACGGGAAAGTTCCTAATAAACCGGTACCCCCCGCCTCCCAACTCGGGATCTATCCAGAAAAACTTGATCCTAGCAATCAATCCCATGCTACCCCAAATATCCACACATTTCTTAACCACTGCCAAGTAGCCTTCATCGGAATGAACCAACTGCCTCACATATCCATAACCTCCTATAAATTTGCATAGCGACTTTGATACGCATCCCCATAATTTCGTATCCTCGGGTGATATGCACTGGCATCATGTTCTCCGTTGAGACACCCACAAATGTCCTTTCTCTAAACATTGGTATAATCCTCCGAAGAGGATGCGCCAAAGCTTCAGGAGACAAAATGGAAACATGACGAGACATCGCGTTAGTGGGATAATAGCGACTGCTGAAAAAGCGTAGGCAGAAACAGAGATGCAACCTCCGCAACATGCTAGAATGATGAACACAGGATAGGATGTAGTGGGGGAGGCCAACGAAGGATATAAGTCTTGTTGAGGATTCTATTTCTTCATAATAGACCATCTCATGATTGAACGAGTTAACAATAAAGATGGGGTTCCGGTCCACAGGTTATACAACACAAAGCCACTTCCGTCATGAAAAAATGCCAGCATACTTTTCTAAGGGGTGGGCTAAATGCACCCCCCCCCCCCCCTCTTTCTAATTTTTATACCCCCTTCTTAAAATACCATTTTAAATTTGTCAAATTTCACCCTTTTAAAAATCCTCATTTTTTAAATACATTTAAAAGTTAGGAATGGTTAAACTAATACTAAAACTTCACAAATCCCTATTTATGGAACCTAATCAATTATTGGTTTTAAATAATTGTCAATGTCAACGTGTTCATTCTAATCATAAAAGTATTTTGAAATCATGAAACTGCAAGGATTCAACCTCTTTTAATTGATATATACAAACTTTTTTATTTGATTTGGTTGCATCATTTAAGGTCACTTGAGAAAAGAATGAAATGTGTTGATAAAAAAAATGTTAAAAACTTTTACTAAAAAAACATTTGCAAAAGCTTTCTAATGTTATTTAAATCATGTTTAGAAAAAAAGTTTTTTCCTTATTTGTAATAAGAGAAAAACGTACTTAAGAAAACTAAGAGAAAAACTTTTAAAACAATAAAACTTAAAAAAACGTTCAAAATATCAAAATAAGAAGAAAAAAAAACTTACTTGGGAAAATTAAAAGAAATAGTTTTAAAACAATAAAATATAGTTTTAAAAAACATTAAAAAATATCAATAAAACATAAAAAGCTTTTTTTTAAGTTGATAACAAAATATTAAAAATTGGCAATACAAAAATAAAAAGGTTTGAATTGTATTAATATGAAACTTAAGGGAGGGGGTATATTCTGTAAAAATAAATTGAGAGGGGGGTACGTTTAGCAACTCCCCTTTCCCGAACTGTTGTGACCATATGTGGAAATGGACACCCCATGCCAGTAAAATAGGTGTAGGCCCATAGTGTGATTCCACCGTGAATGTTATATGTTTGCCTAAAATTCGCAGTGGTAACCAGCCTTCTGAAACACCTACACGTGCCCTTAATTGCAACTAGGTCGAAGAAATCGAGAAGCAAGAACAACATAACTAGCAAACAGCTTGACAGGTCTCCGATTCCAGCCATTAGAATCTGTAGAAATTAACACCAGAAGTTCAACAATCATCAATATTAATAAACATGTAAACGATTCGCTACTTGTATTGATCACTCACTACCTTAGATTACAAAGTAAGTGAAAGACTTAACACTAAGAATCTGTAGAACATCACAAATTGAACAACACTAATTAATAAAATGATTCAGTCTTATTTATTAATCACTCACTATATATCTTTGATATAAATTAATTAGTGAAAGAGAGCTAGCTAAGCTATACTTTTATGAATATTTATATGAACCTGACCTCA
This sequence comes from Ambrosia trifida, assembly GCA_028751855.1. NCBI lineage: Eukaryota > Viridiplantae > Streptophyta > Magnoliopsida > Asterales > Asteraceae > Ambrosia > Ambrosia trifida. The sequence goes on along the minus strand of CM054126.1, from coordinate 69,645,072 downwards.
CATTTTAATTTATACCTTAAGTCTGTTGTTATTAACTAACAGTTAACAAACTATCGTCATTGTGACAACCCAGCCCTTCCAACTATAAGAAAAAAACAAACAACCCCTTGAAGTTTTAAACACAACATCTAACACAATCTTTGGACATATATTACAAGTGATACAACTTAATTAGTCACCAATCAATATCAATATATAACTATATATAAAACTAGATAGGGTCGTGATGTCGTGTGAATTAAGTCACTTAAACTTCTTTTTCTTAATTCGACAATTTCTCGATGGAAATGTTAAGACTCGATGAAAAAGGTAATTAAGTTGGGACTTTAAGTTAGGAAACTTATTCAAGTTTTAAATTTATAAAAATAAAACGATAATTGCGAATCGTTCTAAACCCACACAATAGGAAAGTGTACATATTGAGTGTAGTATAGACTTCAAGCAAGTACCGAGTATCGAACTTAAAGACACGACTTCCCCTACTCAGCCTTAAGTTGTTTTTTTATAAAAGTAAAGATAGAAATAAGAGAGAGAGCGAGAATAACCGACGTAGAAATCAATATCTAAAAAGAAGTGTTGCTTGAGGATCTGACTAACTTTGGTATGGATCAATAGAAATTATTTAATTGAGTTATGCATTCGAGTTGCGCACTTTTGCTTAACTTAGAGTTGCACAATGTGCATTCTCTAGAGGTGACTGTTTTCGCATAACTAGTTTATGTTTTTTGTTTTAATTGAGGGTCTCCCAAACCGGTAAGCTCACCTCTCAACAATGAGGGACAGACTACTCAAGACTATGCATGCCCAACCCCGAAGAATCCACCTCCCAGTGTTGCGATAAATACATCTAGCTACTTTAAACTTTTATGAATAGTTTGTCGGCGGTCGGAGCATGGCCTAACAAGCTATCACTTGATATCATAAAAGAGTCGTGACTAACCAGAACACGTGCATCCTTTACTTAAATTAATTAAACTTTCAATAAGTGATTGGCCTATTATTAACTGTGCGGCGGTATAATAATGGAAGAGGATAAAGATCGTCTGCTTCCAACACGGGTTCACCAATTCTTGGTCTACGCCAAAGCCAACACATAGATAATGAGGCTAAGTCGCATAACCAAGCCTTGGCTTATCACTAGGACCGAGTATAAAGACTGTACCGACCCTAAGTGAGATTTTGATAGCCGAGGATCAAGCCACAAAGTGTGATTGTTTCCAACCACAAATGGGCCAATCTCTAAACGTAGAGTTAAGGTTAGCTTACAAGTGCATGGGTTATTACACACCATGGGTACACTCATAAGTCCCTCCACTTTCTATCAAAACACCCACAAGACCAAATACTAAGTGTTAGTTTTAATTGATTCATCAAACAAAGTTTTAAAGTAGAAAGAATTAAACAAAAACATAAAACACCACTCAATAAATAAAAACTACATGATTCATTACCAAAGAAGTCTTCACCCTAGCAAGACTTATGAATCATAGCCAATGATTGGCATTACAACATTCTCTCTAAGTTGGTTGTTCATATAACACATAGTTGTGGTTGTTTGGAGGATCAAAGAGGGGTTTTGGGATGATTTGTAGTGATCTCTCTCAAGCTCTCACTCCAATAATGTTTATGGAGTGATCCCAAGCTCCAAATGTCACTTACTAGACCCCTAAGATGGTAGAAATGTGAGAGAGATTCAGGTGGAATGGATGGGTGAAGGGATGCTCAAAATGTAAAGTGGAGGCCTCTATTTATAGGCAATTCAGGGGTTGCACGCCTGTGCTTCCTATGATGGCACGTCCATGCTCGACAGCAGGTACTGTTGCAGAGTCCTTTTTGCAGAGATTGTTGGCTTTCAGGGCTTGCACATCCGTGCTAGGTGTTATGGCACGCCCGTGCTTGCTGCTTCGTGTACAAGTCTTGTCAGTTTGGTTGGTTTCAAGCCTTGGGGAGTACGTCTTTAAAGGCACGGTCGTGCTCAGTGTTTTGGCACGCCCGTGCACCTCTGAAAGCTAACTTTTTGCCTTCTTCTGACCTGGAAATGTTGACTTGTTGACCCGAAACAATTGCACGACCGTGCACGGCTGTAACGCGACCGTGCTGCATCTGAAACAGCTTTCTAAGTCTTCAGTTCCTTGTCTTTTGTGCCTTTTTCCTTCCTGGACTTCAAAATTTGCATGTGGGAGGCAAGGTTGTTGTACCATGTACCTCATTGTCCCCCAGAAGCTTGTTCTCCACTCAAAATGTGCCTTTATTCTTCCTTTTTGCTTTTTACTTCCAAGAACTTGCATTTACCTTATGGGAACATTTTAGCTATATTTTTAAAGATAAAAGCATAATAAATGTGCAAAAAGGAGGATAATTACATATGTAAAACATGTTAAATTATCGGCACATCATAATACCTCACACTTGAGCTTTTGCTTGTCCTTAAGCAAACCGAACTTTAGGCAATTTTTATGAGAAAAAATTGTAAGTTTTACTCGATGTGCCGAGCTCAACTTACCTCCTAAGAGTCTCACTTAATAAACCCGCGAATTTCGGGCTTGGTTTATAGTAAGACTACTAAAACATTTCCTAAGGCGCCCCTCTTTCCTTTTTCCTCACTCCTCTCGTTCACTCGGGTTTTATTTGGGGGTGAACACTCAAATTCTACCTAATGGCAGATACAAATCATAGGCTTATCTCGAAATCACAACTCCGCCACTTTTGTTGAGGTGATGCATGTGAATCAAAAGTACTTTTCAAGGGTTAGTTTAGTGAGGTAATAGAAGATAGGGTCAGAATGGAATCTACCACCAATACTAACTTTGGGTTTGGTGTTTGAGGTGTTGTTGGAATCTCGTAGATCTTCTAAGTTGGCTTTTGATGATCTTTCCTTGGACTTCATAACTCGACTGTGGCCTACTTTCGCGAATCGTTCGGCGAGCGAGCCACTATATTTGATGGTTACACACAATCTAGCATGGTTAAGGTTTATGCAAAAAAACACAATTGTCTACTTGTTGATTTTTTTTTTGTGTATTTGGATATAAAACACAAAATGAAGAAAAATCTTTACAAAAGTTTTATAACACATTTTAATTCCTTTTATCCATACAATTGTTACTTCGTCAGTTGTTCAATCAAAATAATAAAATCATTAAAGAATCCGTAACTCACTCCATTTAATTAGGAGTTTGATTTTTTTACAAATTTTGACTAATAGTGTATTTACTCTATTGCCCTTATAATTAAAATAACATCCTGCCACGTGTCACTCCCACAATATTTCTTACCCTTCTCACAAAAAGAGGTTTTTGTACCCGAACCTCAATCATAAAATCCTAATCATTTTCTTTCTATTTTTCATTATTCTTTACAGTTCACAAAATCCTTTGCACTTCGGTCTTTATATTCAGTATCACTATGGTGGTTCTAAGAATCACAATAGTGTGCACGTCATCTATCTTTTATTTCTATTATTATGATTCCTAGATCAGATCCTTACATTCCAATTAATCTCTACAATAGTTACTTATAGTTTCTAAAGGTAACTACGTTCTTCATTTCTTCATGTAACTTTCTGAATCACCACTCATAAAATGGCCTGAGGGTTTTCACGTGTGTACTTGGACTACGCCTCACCAGTCCCTTCGGGAGGACACCTTCCCTGCATTTCTTAATCATTAGCTCTTGGTCTGAAGCCGTAGTTGTGTTAATAGATCTATTGGGTTGACGTCCCCTTTCCTAACGAGTTAGACGTTGTCTTATGGGAAGAACATAATCCTCAAAAAGTTCCTTTTGGACTAGGGGTCAAACCTGGGAAGAAAAGTCATGGTTTGGTTAAGAGCCTTAGGTTAAAATCATACTTGTTGGACCTAGCTAGTTTACTTAGTTCTCTTTTAGTAATACTTAATCATACACTTTTAAACAAGGAAGTTTGTTTATTTCTTTAAAAACTTGTGAACTCGCCAACATTTTGTTGATAGTTTTAAGCATGTTTTTCAGGTACTGATGCTTAGGGGTTTTGAGAGTGGGTTTAGCAGGCACTACGATGGACATGATGTTTTGAAAATAAATTGTAAAACAATGATTATGTGATTTCGCTTCACCTTGGGTATGACATGTTTTTAAACTTTCTTAGACCAGAAACTTAAATGTGTTGGACTAGAGAGTGGTTGCAAGATGTCCATACGTATCTATATGTGATTTGCTAAATTTTGTGGTAACAACTTCCGTTACCTCATGACTTGCTTTCTGTTGTGCGCTGTCGGGGTGTGACATGATTTTCGGTTAAATTATAGTGTAGAAAATGATAGCGGGGATGTGAACCCCTCCTTAGAGCATCCACACTGGCGAGAGTGGTTTGGAATTCCAAATCACCACATCATTCTAAACTCACCTTTTCTTACAACCATAAGCCATTCCACACTTTCACCTCATACCCCTACTTTTACAAAAAAAAAAAAAAAATAATAAAACAAAACAAAATAAAATAATAATAATATGTGAGTAATTGTGATTGGTGTGTCCCCTTTCGCAGGTTTTGGACCCATCCAATTGTCTGAAACAAACCCAAGCAAACCACCTCCACATCGTCTCCTCCAATGATGCACAAAGTTTGGAATGGAAGTCTTGAATTCAGGACTAGTCCAGTTAACACCATTGTGGATGCTCTTAAAAGAAAATCACTTTAGACCATATGTAATGGTATGTGAAATGGGCGTTAATGCCCACATTTGGCGCCCCATTCACATGGGAACACCGCCCCAGCCTTGTGAAATGGGCGTGAATGTGTCCCAAGCGAAATATTTCGCGTATGGTGAATGGTTGCTCAGCCAATCATCTTCTTCCACTTCATCTTTATTTTTTTTTCTTTTTTCAATTCAAATTTAATATCATTATATACACACACTCACACCACACCACTACACCCTTTATAAATTTCAAACCCTTTTCAAGCTTCTAGTGGCCCCACATGCCACATGTTAAAAAATGCCCAACTAAGGACTCCAAATTTCACCTACCACTACACATAGTGTTAAGAGTTGTTAAATTCTCCCCCATCTAAAAATCTTTGTTTTGTTTAATGTTTTCTTTATATTTCTAGCTGGGGCGGATCTGGAGTGTAAGCAGGGGTAACATCCGTTACCCCTCAACTTTTTTGGCATAGTGTATGTTTAATTTTTTTTACGTGTTTTGTATTACGCTACCCATGAAAATTATGTAACGTTACCCCTGAAATCTTGGTCTAGATCCGTCACTGATTTCTAGTATACATAAATCTCTAGACCCATAAAAATATTATTAGCAATTTCATCTCGTATCATGTACTTTAAAATAAAAGTTATACCTCATAAGGAAATGAGAATATTTTTTTCTCTGACTTTTGATGTCGAATAATGATACGATTATATTTATAGTTACTGGCCTAGTTAATTAATCTAATGATAACTTAAGACTAAGTTTAATTGTAAAACTCTAAGTCATGAAAAGACATGCTTGACTTCCTATTCTTATTAGTTGTCCGCCATCAATCGTCTCTCGCTATCAACGTACGCCATTGCGACAATTGTTCTCTGTAGTATGCTCATTGCCTCACCGGCAGCGAGAACATTAAAGAAAACATCCCAAATTTATGGTTATCCGAAAAACTTGCCGCTCGAAAAAATGTGTGCTCGAAAAATACTCGCTTGGTTTTCGGCTCGGTTGTAAACGAGCTGATCAGCTCGGTTGTAGCGCCCCGCTTTTATCTAATAATATAGTAATATTTATTGTATAAAACGACTTTTACTCGTTAACAATAATAGCCTGTTATCAAGGAATACGTTTTAATTCATTACTAAATTAAATTATTTAGTTGTGCTGTTATAGTGTTGAAAATAATAATAACTTGTTACAAGTAATAACGTGCCAAATAACAGACACTCAGTAATTTATTTATAAATCTTAAACGCGACGATTAATATGTATATATAGTTAATATATGGTCCAACCACTCGTTTTAAATCGGTTTATATAAACAAATCGTGTAATATTATTAGGGTCGTGATCAATGGAATAAACGAGACCGAGTCAGTAACTGGCTCGTATACACAGTGTCCACCTAACCCACCTAACAAACCTTACCTATTTAAACCATCTTCTTCTTCACTCCATTACTAACTCAAAACCCTAGCCCCCAAAACACACAAACCTCATCTTCAAAAAAAAAAAAAAAAAAAAACATAACATACCTTCATTCTCTCCTGTTTCTGTACGTGACCTTCCACACACACATGGCTTCATATTGAAGCTATAGACAAACAAGAAGAGGTTCGATATCACCGCTGTGAAGCCCAAGCAGCCGACCAACCCTCACCGTGCAACCCCTTCCCTCGCCAAACGACAACCCCACCTGGTCACTCGGACTCGACCCTAAGCCCTGACACGACGACCTCCTCTTTATTATCCGAACAAGACCTCCATTCGAGGTTTGGATGGTATCGGGTGGTGGTACCTGGCCAAAATGGTGGTCCGATTTGCGAACTTCCAACCGGTTCATTGGTGTTGGTTACTAAAAGTGCAGCGCTGGTTTGTGATGTTGGTCAAACCTCTGCAAGTAGATAGAATAGTCGATGCGCGGGTCAACAATAGCCTAAATTTAGTCAGCAGTCAACACAAGTCAAATCTGGTCAACATCAGTCAAACGGACCAGATCTAGTCAACTTAGTTAACGGTCAAACCTGGTCAAATTTCGATTCCGTTCAACCCTAGTCAACGGTCAACCATGGTCAACGACAGTCGGGGAGGATACAAGAGTTCAATTAATCCAAGTTCAGACTTGTTGCTACTTGCTAATACTTACACAGCGAATTTCAGGTGAGTTTTACATAGCCCTTTTATTTATCATCATTTTTGGGGTGAAACATGTTATAACATCATCATTGCAATTCAATCATCAATGTGTCTATGTGTTTTCTATGTTGCATTATGTCTTGAGCATGATTAGAGTAAGCACCATTCTAGCATAATCATTAACTCCGTACAAGCCGACGGTATACATTGATAGATCTATTGGACTGACAATCCCACCCGGATACGTGCCTCCTACAAAGGTTGCGTGGGTGTTTGTTATCGCATAACATATTCAATGGATCATGAGCGTATGGTATGTATCATATTATAACAGTCATCAGGGTTGATTATGCACTCGATTTATTTCTAGTATGTTCTCACATATGGGCTAGATTGACATGACACATGAATTGCACAACATTTTTATTCTATCATCAAAAACCTATGTAATTCTCACCAACTTTTGTTGACCCAAAATATTTTCAAACTTAACATGTTTCAGGTTATAACATGCTCGAAGATTAGAGTTAATGCTTGAAGATGCGTAGCTTGTTATTTTCATTTTGATGTACAAATTCTTAGAACAATTGTATGTAATTTATTTAAATCATTTATTGAAATTTATTATTTACCATGAGCTACTGAACAATCATCAATACGTGACATCCCGATGTTTCCGCCATCGGTTGGGGTGTTACAGATTGGTATCAGAGCCTTGGTTATAGGGAATTAGGTTATTAGAAAAATAATCTAGTCTATAGCCTTAGGACATTAATCAGTACTTGCTTTAGTTGCTTGTAGCTCTACCTTATCCTTATTTCTATCCATATTCTCCTCCTTATTCTCACCCTAGCTTGGTCTTGCTTACTCTCTTTCATTTACTTGTTGAAATCCTAACGTATTCCTAGATTATTAGAGCAAATTCCTTAGACTTAGGTCTGATCTGTTTTGATAAGCCAACATTTTCGTTTATTCGGGGTTAGATATTTACAATCTTTGTGTTTCATTTTCATTTATACCCCCTCACTCCCGTATAAAATCTAAGTGTTGAATCTCAAAATTTTTAGAATTCAAATATATTTCCTTCTTATATAATTCCCTCATTAGCTTAAACTTCATGAATCATTTTTGGGTTTCACAATCCTAATTCATTTTACAAACTTATAATATTACTCATAAGTCTAATTATTTTTAACATCTAACCCAAATCACCTGTTTCCCTTTACATCATGTTACATATTTTAAATCTATTATCTTTGATGTTTCTGACCAATTTTATTTTAAACTCCCCCCCCCCCCTACATTTTATTGTACCATCAACCATAAAATTTTATCACATTCGAGATTTTAAAATCCTTATTTAAACTGTAACCTTATAAACTGTGTATAGGAGATACTAAAAAAAAGGGTCTTTTATTTCCACAAACTTATTTGCTAAATTTCAAATTTTTATTGAACAATTTACTGGCGTAACAGATAATTTACAATGAAAATGTTTTAATCTATTAAGAATGACTTCTTTTATGGATTACCCGAAAACCTATTATACAAACGTCTGAACAAATTCTTGATTTTTGAAATCCGACATCGTGTTTAAAACCTATGACTCTTCGAAATATTTTGATCTAAATCAATTTAGTTGTACAATTTAAAGACTTTTGCTTTATATACAAAACCAATTTTGAAAATAAAATCTTTCCATCCACAAGAACAAAATTTACTCTACAATTTTTCCATTGACACCTATTTATTTTAAACTTGTTCGAACTATTACAAATTTTTGACAAATACCACAATCACGTTTTCTCGTACGCTTGTATCTAACTATTTATTCAAACCCCACGATTATTCTGCATGATCACCTTACTACTTGCGTCTTTTTGAAACCCTATAAATTAAACCCTTTATCAACCACCTACACATTCACCATTTTTCACAACTTTGATTTTACTTTGAGTTTTCATCATCTCTCAAAATCCAAATTTACATCCTTTACCTCCTCGAACATGAACTTAATCTCCACGATAACCACACTATTGAAAACTTAATTGTTCGTTGCATCAAAACTTGAATATTAGTTATACATAAGGATTTGATTATCTACCTGAACAATTTGCTATAAACACACCTAGAGTCATTAACCTTGTCTAGGGCAACTCTGTTACAACTCGCATGCTATACTCGATATTTGATGCATTTACAAACTTGCTTACATGTATGTATTATCAATTTGCAACTTATGTGTTAAGCCAAAAACAATTGTTACACTTAATCAAGCAACTGGTAGAGGATGAAGTACTTGCTCAACAGTTAGTAGAGTATTTAATAACCTGCTCAACGATTGGTAGAGGTCATCATGCCTGCTCAACAGTCGGTAGAGGTTCTAATAACCTGCTCAACGATTGGTAGAGGTCATCATGCCTGCTCAACAGTCGGTAGAGGTTCTAATAACCTGCTCAACGACTGGTAGAGGCTATCGCACCTGCTCAACAATCGGTAGAGGTTCCTACTCACTGACTGGTAGAAGTCTTTTTCCTGCTCAACAGTTGGACTCATCTTTGGATACATTATACATGTAAATTGATACAAAGATTCAATCACAATGTTATTTTGCATTACTTACATGTGTGTTTAGAGTCATAGAAGGACACAAAACCCTAACGTAAGGTAAATTGGTGATTGCGGTCCGGAACGTAATCATGAATTTACAGGTACGTTAAGGTAGTGTGAAATTCTATCAAGGTTTTCGGTAAATAACAAATTATAAACACTAGTTACCTAGTAATTCATTTAGTCTTTCCATAGTTAATCAACTCACACATATCAAAACTCTTACCCAAATTATTCGAAACATATTATCCTATTACTTATAAATTCATGTCGTGCCTTAACCCAAATTTTCCAAACTATAGTTGCCCTAATTTCTACCCAATTACCCTCAACCCTATGTTTTTAATAACTTCGGGACGAAGTTTCTAAAAGTAGGGGAGACTGTAGCGCCCCGCTTTTCTCTAATAATATAGTAATATTTATTGTATAAAACGACTTTTACTCGTTAACAATAATAGCCTGTTATCAAGGAATACGTTTTAATTCATTACTAAATTAAATTATTTAGTTGTGCTGTTATAGTGTTGAAAATAATAATAACTTGTTACAAGTAATAACGTGCCAAATAACAGACACTCAGTAATTTATTTATAAATCTTAAACGCGACGATTAATATGTATATATAGTTAATATATGGTCCAACCACTCGTTTTAAATCGGTTTATATAAACAAATCGTGTAATATTATTAGGGTCGTGATCAATGGAATAAACGAGACCGAGTCAGTAACTGGCTCGTATACACAGTGTCCACCTAACCCACCTAACAAACCTTACCTATTTAAACCATCTTCTTCTTCACTCCATTACTAACTCAAAACCCTAGCCCCCAAAACACACAAACCTCATCTTCAAAAAAAAAAAAAAAAACATAACATACCTTCATTCTCTCATGTTTCTGTACGTGACCTTCCACACACACATGGCTTCATATTGAAGCTATAGACAAACAAGAAGAGGTTCGATATCACCGCTGTGAAGCCCAAGCAGCCGACCAACCCTCACCGTGCAACCCCTTCCCTCGCCAAACGACAACCCCACCTGGTCACTCGGACTCGACCCTAAGCCCTGACACGACGACCTCCTCTTTATTATCCGAACAAGACCTCCATTCGAGGTTTGGATGGTATCGGGTGGTGGTACCTGGCCAAAATGGTGGTCCGATTTGCGAACTTCCAACCGGTTCATTGGTGTTGGTTACTAAAAGTGCAGCGCTGGTTTGTGATGTTGGTCAAACCTCTGCAAGTAGATAGAATAGTCGATGCGCGGGTCAACAATAGCCTAAATTTAGTCAGCAGTCAACACAAGTCAAATCTGGTCAACATCAGTCAAACGGACCAGATCTAGTCAACTTAGTTAACGGTCAAACCTGGTCAAATTTCGATTCCGTTCAACCCTAGTCAACGGTCAACCATGGTCAACGACAGTCGGGGAGGATACAAGAGTTCAATTAATCCAAGTTCAGACTTGTTGCTACTTGCTAATACTTACACAGCGAATTTCAGGTGAGTTTTACATAGCCCTTTTATTTATCATCATTTTTGGGGTGAAACATGTTATAACATCATCATTGCAATTCAATCATCAATGTGTCTATGTGTTTTCTATGTTGCATTATGTCTTGAGCATGATTAGAGTAAGCACCATTCTAGCATAATCATTAACTCCGTACAAGCCGACGGTATACATTGATAGATCTATTGGACTGACAATCCCACCCGGATACGTGCCTCCTACAAAGGTTGCGTGGGTGTTTGTTATCGCATAACATATTCAATGGACCATGAGCGTATGGTATGTATCATATTATAACAGTCATCAGGGTTGATTATGCACTCGATTTATTTCTAGTATGTTCTCACATATGGGCTAGATTGACATGACACATGAATTGCACAACATTTTTATTCTATCATCAAAAACCTATGTAATTCTCACCAACTTTTGTTGACCCAAAATATTTTCAAACTTAACATGTTTCAGGTTATAACATGCTCGAAGATTAGAGTTAATGCTTGAAGATGCGTAGCTTGTTATTTTCATTTTGATGTACAAATTCTTAGAACAATTGTATGTAATTTATTTAAATCATTTATTGAAATTTATTATTTACCATGAGCTACTGAACAATCATCAATACGTGACATCCCGATGTTTCCGCCATCGGTTGGGGTGTTACAGATTGGTATCAGAGCCTTGGTTATAGGGAATTAGGTTATTAGAAAAATAATCTAGTCTATAGCCTTAGGACATTAATCAGTACTTGCTTTAGTTGCTTGTAGCTCTACCTTATCCTTATTTCTATCCATATTCTCCTCCTTATTCTCACCCTAGCTTGGTCTTGCTTACTCTCTTTCATTTACTTGTTGAAATCCTAACGTATTCCTAGATTATTAGAGCAAATTCCTTAGACTTAGGTCTGATCTGTTTTGATAAGCCAACATTTTCGTTTATTCGGGGTTAGATATTTACAATCTTTGTGTTTCATTTTCATTTATACCCCCTCACTCCCGTATAAAATCTAAGTGTTGAATCTCAAAATTTTTAGAATTCAAATATATTTCCTTCTTATATAATTCCCTCATTAGCTTAAACTTCATGAATCATTTTTGGGTTTCACAATCCTAATTCATTTTACAAACTTATAATATTACTCATAAGTCTAATTATTTTTAACATCTAACCCAAATCACCTGTTTCCCTTTACATCATGTTACATATTTTAAATCTATTATCTTTGATGTTTCTGACCAATTTTATTTTAAACTCCCCCCCCCCCCTACATTTTATTGTACCATCAACCATAAAATTTTATCACATTCGAGATTTTAAAATCCTTATTTAAACTGTAACCTTATAAACTGTGTATAGGAGATACTAAAAAAAGGGTCTTTTATTTCCACAAACTTATTTGCTAAATTTCAAATTTTTATTGAACAATTTACTGGCGTAACAGATAATTTACAATGAAAATGTTTTAATCTATTAAGAATGACTTCTTTTATGGATTACCCGAAAACCTATTATACAAACGTCTGAACAAATTCTTGATTTTTGAAATCCGACATCGTGTTTAAAACCTATGACTCTTCGAAATATTTTGATCTAAATCAATTTAGTTGTACAATTTAAAGACTTTTGCTTTATATACAAAACCAATTTTGAAAATAAAATCTTTCCATCCACAAGAACAAAATTTACTCTACAATTTTTCCATTGACACCTATTTATTTTAAACTTGTTCGAACTATTACAAATTTTTGACAAATACCACAATCACGTTTTCTCGTACGCTTGTATCTAACTATTTATTCAAACCCCACGATTATTCTGCATGATCACCTTACTACTTGCGTCTTTTTGAAACCCTATAAATTAAACCCTTTATCAACCACCTACACATTCACCATTTTTCACAACTTTGATTTTACTTTGAGTTTTCATCATCTCTCAAAATCCAAATTTACATCCTTTACCTCCTCGAACATGAACTTAATCTCCACGATAACCACACTATTGAAAACTTAATTGTTCGTTGCATCAAAACTTGAATATTAGTTATACATAAGGATTTGATTATCTACCTGAACAATTTGCTATAAACACACCTAGAGTCATTAACCTTGTCTAGGGCAACTATGTTACAACTCGCATGCTATACTCGATATTTGATGCATTTACAAACTTGCTTACATGTATGTATTATCAATTTGCAACTTATGTGTTAAGCCAAAAACAATTGTTACACTTAATCAAGCAACTGGTAGAGGATGAAGTACTTGCTCAACAGTTAGTAGAGTATTTAATAACCTGCTCAACGATTGGTAGAGGTCATCATGCCTGCTCAACAGTCGGTAGAGGTTCTAATAACCTGCTCAACGATTGGTAGAGGTCATCATGCCTGCTCAACAGTCGGTAGAGGTTCTAATAACCTGCTCAACGACTGGTAGAGGCTATCGCACCTGCTCAACAATCGGTAGAGGTTCCTACTCACTGACTGGTAGAAGTCTTTTTCCTGCTCAACAGTTGGACTCATCTTTGGATACATTATACATGTAAATTGATACAAAGATTCAATCACAATGTTATTTTGCATTACTTACATGTGTGTTTAGAGTCATAGAAGGACACAAAACCCTAACGTAAGGTAAATTGGTGATTGCGGTCCGGAACGTAATCATGAATTTACAGGTACGTTAAGGTAGTGTGAAATTCTATCAAGGTTTTCGGTAAATAACAAATTATAAACACTAGTTACCTAGTAATTCATTTAGTCTTTCCATAGTTAATCAACTCACACATATCAAAACTCTTACCCAAATTATTCGAAACATATTATCCTATTACTTATAAATTCATGTCGTGCCTTAACCCAAATTTTCCAAACTATAGTTGCCCTAATTTCTACCCAATTACCCTCAACCCTATGTTTTTAATAACTTCGGGACGAAGTTTCTAAAAGTAGGGGAGACTGTAGCGCCCCGCTTTTCTCTAATAATATAGTAATATTTATTGTATAAAACGACTTTTACTCGTTAACAATAATAGCCTGTTATCAAGGAATACGTTTTAATTCATTACTAAATTAAATTATTTAGTTGTGCTGTTATAGTGTTGAAAATAATAATAACTTGTTACAAGTAATAACGTGCCAAATAACAGACACTCAGTAATTTATTTATAAATCTTAAACGCGACGATTAATATGTATATATAGTTAATATATGGTCCAACCACTCGTTTTAAATCGGTTTATATAAACAAATCGTGTAATATTATTAGGGTCGTGATCAATGGAATAAACGAGACCGAGTCAGTAACTGGCTCGTATACACAGTGTCCACCTAACCCACCTAACAAACCTTACCTATTTAAACCATCTTCTTCTTCACTCCATTACTAACTCAAAACCCTAGCCCCCAAAACACACAAACCTCATCTTCAAAAAAAAAAAAAAAAACATAACATACCTTCATTCTCTCCTGTTTCTGTACGTGACCTTCCACACACACATGGATTCATATTGAAGCTATAGACAAACAAGAAGAGGTTCGATATCACCGCTGTGAAGCCCAAGCAGCCGACCAACCCTCACCGTGCAACCCCTTCCCTCGCCAAACGACAACCCCACCTGGTCACTCGGACTCGACCCTAAGCCCTGACACGACGACCTCCTCTTTATTATCCGAACAAGACCTCCATTCGAGGTTTGGATGGTATCGGGTGGTGGTACCTGGCCAAAATGGTGGTCCGATTTGCGAACTTCCAACCGGTTCATTGGTGTTGGTTACTAAAAGTGCAGCGCTGGTTTGTGATGTTGGTCAAACCTCTGCAAGTAGATAGAATAGTCGATGCGCGGGTCAACAATAGCCTAAATTTAGTCAGCAGTCAACACAAGTCAAATCTGGTCAACATCAGTCAAACGGACCAGATCTAGTCAACTTAGTTAACGGTCAAACCTGGTCAAATTTCGATTCCGTTCAACCCTAGTCAACGGTCAACCATGGTCAACGACAGTCGGGGAGGATACAAGAGTTCAATTAATCCAAGTTCAGACTTGTTGCTACTTGCTAATACTTACACAGCGAATTTCAGGTGAGTTTTACATAGCCCTTTTATTTATCATCATTTTTGGGGTGAAACATGTTATAACATCATCATTGCAATTCAATCATCAATGTGTCTATGTGTTTTCTATGTTGCATTATGTCTTGAGCATGATTAGAGTAAGCACCATTCTAGCATAATCATTAACTCCGTACAAGCCGACGGTATACATTGATAGATCTATTGGACTGACAATCCCACCCGGATACGTGCCTCCTACAAAGGTTGCGTGGGTGTTTGTTATCGCATAACATATTCAATGGACCATGAGCGTATGGTATGTATCATATTATAACAGTCATCAGGGTTGATTATGCACTCGATTTATTTCTAGTATGTTCTCACATATGGGCTAGATTGACATGACACATGAATTGCACAACATTTTTATTCTATCATCAAAAACCTATGTAATTCTCACCAACTTTTGTTGACCCAAAATATTTTCAAACTTAACATGTTTCAGGTTATAACATGCTCGAAGATTAGAGTTAATGCTTGAAGATGCGTAGCTTGTTATTTTCATTTTGATGTACAAATTCTTAGAACAATTGTATGTAATTTATTTAAATCATTTATTGAAATTTATTATTTACCATGAGCTACTGAACAATCATCAATACGTGACATCCCGATGTTTCCGCCATCGGTTGGGGTGTTACATCGGTTCGGTTTGTAAATGAGCCAAGCACGAGTAGAGGTCCGCTCGGCTCATGAACAGCCCTAGTCATATTATAACTAGCATGAGAGTACCTAGGGGCGAAGCTTTTAATGTGTCAGGGTGAACCCTAGCCCCTAAATTTTTTTTCGTAGTGTAATTTTCAATAAAAGTTTTATATGTACTAAGTCTATCCCATTTTTAAAATTTACCTGAAAATGGAGTTAATGACCCGCCAATGAGAATACTTACCACTATAGTACAACATCTTCTTTTAGTTTCCTTAATTATCATAAATTACAGAGTTAATGGCCAAAATCGTCCCTGAGGTTTGGTTAGTTTTGCTACATCAGTTTAAAATCGAAACTTTTTACATCTTGGTCCTTTTGTTTTACATTTTGTTGCCAAATTCGTCTTTACCACTAAACCTAGTTAACTATTGTCGTTAACTATGGGGGTATTTTTGTCTTTTTGGTTGCCCCCCCCCCTTTTTAAAACCCAATTTAAACAGAGTTATTCATACCCCATAAGACAAAAATACTCAAATGTAAAAAGGGGCAGCTAAAAAGACAAAAATACCCTAGAGTTAACGACAATAGTTAACTGGGTTTAGTGTCAGGGACAAATTTCGTAACAAAATGTAAAATATAATGACCCAAATGTAAAAAGTTTCGATTTTAGACTAATGTAGCAAAACTGGTCGAACTTAGGGGGAGGATTTTGACGATTCACTCTATATTACACTTAACATGTTTTGATTTTAATGTAAGAAGTTAATAATGTAAGAAATAGTAAACTTTCTTTCAAAATAATCATGAAAGTTTTGTACTCTGGCCACCAAAGTTTTTCTTGAGTTAATATTAATATTATGATTACTATAGTTTTCCTTCTTATAAAATGACCACAAAATTTTTACACTCTTAATTTTGATGCCTTTATCTCTATAAGTTTTTTCTTTCGGTTACCACATCAAATACCCATATCATATTAGTATTGTAACAAACCATTTTGAAAGAATATGGTCCAAAATCCATGTGCAAATTAGGGTAGGCCCATATCCAAGAAAGCCCAAAACGTAATCAACAAGGAAGAAACGACCCGTGCGGTATCACACGCGTGAGAGTACGCATATGCGCACAACACAGGGGCGCAACAGTAAGCGCACCCTCAGCTCTGATGAAGCTTGCGTGGAAAGTCTCGCGCAAGTCAAGGAGTCACAAAGTACAAAAATGACGATCCTATAAATATCCCCACACTTATCTTTTTTTCGTCCCTGAAAAAGAATTATGCTATGGAATCACAGTTAGGTTTACATCCAGTTTCAAAACATAGGTTACTTAATTAATAATCTACTAACGTGTTGATTGCGATTGCAGGTATATTGATCCTCTTAAACCCACACCGGTTTCCAAGCCCCTTTTTATTTATGTTAAGTTCATGTTGATTAGTCTATCTAGGGTCTCACTCAAAGGAAGCCACAGTTCCTCCTAATCCCGCCTCAAGCTTATGAAGCTAAAGGAACGACCAATTGACCATTTTCCAACCGTCTTATGTAAAAAAACAAGAGAATTTAAAATCACTTTCTTCTTTTTTTTTTCTCAGCATACTTAACTCAGAGGGTGTGACCAATCCAAGTCGCTATCCCAGTGGCCAGGCACCTTAAGCTTCAGCATTTTTGCTTTGATTTCTAATAATTTTTTTTTAGGTGATTAGAAATTCTAACGGTTTTCTACTTATAACGGTGCTTCTTATACTATTTTTGGCGGTTTCGGTCTCCCCGTTTCTCCTAGATGAGAACCCACAAAATAGCCTAACATAACTAATTTATTACTTTTCAAAGGAAACTTTTCTACCGGCCGAGCCTACCCACATATCCCAAATCAGACACGTTTTCAATCAATTTTAATCTCTTATTATACATACTATTTGAAAACCGGACACCTAACTTTACCTATCATTTTCCATATTTTATATAATGCAAACTTCAAAATCAGGGACTTTTTTTCAGTTTTTTTTTTTTTTTTTTTTTTTTTTTTTTTGAACTCAAAATGACTCTATATACAGATTAAACGACAGTTTCCCATCCCCACACTTAAACTCTACATTGCCCTCAATGTAGGAATAGAAAACAACTTAAAACAAAAAAATAAATTCCAAATACAAAAAATAAAAAGACGAGGGCAAATTGAAAAGGACTTAGCTGGTTAATTTTTCTTCGTAAGCTCTAGTCCAATCCAGCTCGATCGTATAGCATTTTGGTCGTGATCGGCTCTGACACACTGGTAAACTCTGGGCTTGCCTTGACAAATGATAAACAGCTCTGGAATCACCCGAATGGAGATTGAGTACGGGTGGTGCAATTCAAACCTGCGCAAAACGAAACAAACAAAACCCGAGCATAATTCTGAACCACACAAAAATAAAAAGACTCAAACTACTAACTTAGACTCATAATATAATAACAAACAAGAAGACGTACCTGCTTGGCAAAATGGCGGTGAATGGTTATTGAACCAAATGGGTAAAAGAAAAAAAAAATCTGGTTCTCGCTTGTAACAACCGGAAATTTATGACGTCATAATTAACATAATTAGGCTAATTAATAATAATTAATTACTATAATGATTGGGCCACCTATGGGCCCAATAACTACCCGCCTCATAAATCCGGCCCGATAAACCTTTTTATATGGGCCGAATGGAAATAGAGCCCGATCAGTTAATTGGGCCTAACTAATAACCCGCTAGAAATGAAGTGGGCCGAGTAATTATATAAGTTATGGGCCTTTTATATAAAACCCGATAGATATATGGGCCATAACTTGGGCTTAACCTATTAATATAACTTAATGATAAAGGAAAGCCATAAGCCAAAAATAGAACATAAGTATGAAGCCCAATAGCCTTTGAAGTAATCGGCCCATAAGTGTGAGGATGGAGGTTACCGCCAATATGCAAGAATCTTCTATCTTGTCTTGGTGAGACACCTCAACACTCCAAGTGATATAAGACAAACACCTCATCCTCTATACATCTAGTAGCATGATTACATGCATGAACCCAAGGCCTATAAGAAGCCTCAAAACCATCGGCCATCTCTTTTAGAATTACATTCAAACTCTCCAAACCACTTAGACACCATGCAAACCACTCTTGAAGCCTTAAACCCAATCGGCAACTATGCAATCATCTCCAACCTATCTTATTAACCTTCTACACTTACTCTTTAAAGTCTAATACACCTCTTATTCCAACAAAAACCCAACCAAACCCAACCCAAAAGTAATCGGCCTTCATAATAATTAGCCAAGCAATTGTGGATCAAGTTGTTTTCTTGAGTAAGTTGAGTCTAGAGTCCCTTAAGGTCGTGTGCCAAGCTGTAATGGCCAGCTTTTAGTTAGATCTTTACGCCTAAGCTGTAATGGCCAGCTATACGTATGATTATTTGTATATATATATATGATATAACTTGATTTGTGTTGAAACAGGAAACCGTGGAAAATAGAACTCTTGCTTTGAACGAAACCGTAGACTCGGAAGTAATTAACGTGAGTGCATGTACCCCTATGTTTAAATGATTTTTGGGGTGAATGCATGTTAGTTTTTACGTGTGATTTGGTAAAATATTGGTTCATGATCATGAAAGAGTTAATAGAATCGGTCGAATAGAAATCACGTAGAATGGATCCATTCGGTATCAACGGGATGTATTTTTCTAAACCAAGTAGAGGTTTGGAACCACATTAAGCATTTGTATGGTGCTCCATCGTTAAATATGTCCCACCTTAGAATGACCGAACCATATGAGAATTGTTGTTATTATTTATAAACGAGTCTAAATCTGGCATCACTCACTAGCTTTGTGGCTAACGTATTTTTAACATGCATTTCAGGTTGATTAGATTATGGGAACCCGAGCTCAAAAACGTGCAAGTTCAAGTCTTAATGTTTAGACAAGTAAAAACGGCTCTTGGGCCGGTTTATAAAATAAATGGGCTTCGGCCCAAGTGTGTAATAATTAGAGATGTTTAAAAGCTATGTTTTAAAGTCTTAATGGGCCTCGGCCCAAGTGTTAAGAACTCGGAACATGAAGTGTGAGGGCTCGGCCCAATTATCATGGTTTTGGGCTTGGCCCGGTTGTATGTCTATATGGGCTCGGCCCATGTGAAATAAATAAAAGTGTGTTTTATTAAATATAAAAGAATTATTAGAATAAATAAATTGGTAATTAATAATACGTGTCATGATTACCAATCCGTAATGACTCGTTAATTTCCGGGTCGTTACAGGTTGGTATCAGAGCTCGGGTTCGGGGATAGTGGGGAGTTTATAGAACTAACTTAACAATACTTGTTGTGATTATTTGTAATAGAATGACTCGAGGGGAAGAGATAAACCAAGAAGGACAAGACAATCGGGGAAAAGCCCCGATGGAATATGAAGAAGGAGAAATTAGGAATGAAGAAGTTGTTGAAGACAACGACAATTTACGCTTCCCCGACATAGAAGCGCTTGTAAATGAAATCCCGGGTCTAACATGGGGAAATAACGGGGTGGAGTTAAATTTAGGAGGGGTTGGCGTCATCGGTCCTCTCCCCGAGCCTATCCTCACCAACTCCGAACCCAATCCATTTATACCCGAGATGCCATTCTACGGGCCCTCTCCTTACTATTACTCGAACTCGCCATTCCAAGACTTCACTAACGCATCAAGTAATTTATCCATGGAAGGGTCGAGTAATTTGAGCCCATATCCCTCGCCGTTTGTAAACCCATACCCCACGGCCCAACAAGGCCCATACCCCACGGCCCCTTACCCAATGGTGCCACCTACGCCCGTGGTAGATCCATATTACGAAGCCGCCATGTTCAACCATAATAATATTCCCTTTCCACCCAACGAATTTGTGCCAAGAAAAGACTATTTGGAACTTGTGGAAAATTATTATCGAATGAAAACGCAAAGAGACCAAGCACTGAACACGGCGGAAGACTTAAGGAGGTTGATCAAACGATTCGGGTATCAATCCCGACAATTGATCGATGAGTCGAAGTATCCACTTCCTTAGAGGGGATCGAAGGGTGGTATGGTGAGGGTGGGGTGAGAGTAGAGGCGAGGTCTAAATAAATGGGTTTGGTGTGTATGTGTGAAGTTGTTAGTTTAAGTCTTTGTGGTGATGGTATGTGTGGTATTTTAGTTATGTGGTTATGATGGTAGTATGCTTAATGTGGTGATTGGACTATGTAACATCCAAAAATTTTGGTTATAAAATAGCTATATTTGGATGTATAAACTAGTGTGTTTAACTAAAAATGAGATTGTAGTATATATCAAGAAGCCACATAAGATATAACTATACGAATTCTAACAATAAAATGACAAGTTAAAGTACATGTGCACTAATTAATAAGCGCAAATTATAAAGGATCTGAGTAATATAGTAGTAATTTGTTATAATAATAATACTAACCTAAGTAAAATGTATTATTATAGAAAAATGCCGCGAAGATCCGAGAGAGGCAAAGAACCAGAGACACCAAAAAGAAATAACGCTTCTTCGTCCAAACAAACCACGGCCGAGGAACCCTTGACCGAAGAAACCCCGGTAACCCCGGAAACTAGTGAACTAGAAGAGAAAATGAGGAAGTTAGTTCTAGAAAGTTTGCAAGATTCAATTCCCACCCTTATAAGTATGATAGAAAAGTCACCCGGTTCGAGAACTCTAGAGAAAAATCCGGAAAATGTTGTAGTAAATGTAGAAGATGAACAATTAAGGCCTCGATCTTGTGACTATAAAACCTTTATGGCCTGTAAGCCAGAACTCTTTGACGGCAGCACGGGAGCTACCGGAGCCATTCGTTGGCTTGAAGAGATGGAAGCTAGCTTAGAAATAAGCAATTGTGCTCCTAGAGACCAAGTTAAGTTTGCTACTCACTCTTTACGAGCTGAGGCGCTAAACTGGTGGAATATGATTCGACAAGTTAGAGGTAGAGAAGTAGTAGCCACTATGACTTGGATAGAATTCCGAACCCTCTTGACTGAAAAATACTATCCCATGAACGAAATTGAAAAGATGGAAATGGAATTTCTAGGACTCGAGATGAAAAGTTTAGACTGTGTCGGCTATATAAACCGTTTCAACCAACTTGCTCGATTAGTACCTCACCAAGTTACCCCCGAACCAAAAAGAATTAGGAGGTTTATTTGGGGATTAATCCCTCAAATTCAAGGAATCGTTAGGGGAGCTAAACCGACTAGGTATGACACTGCTTGTGAATTAGCTCTAAGCTTGACCGATGATATAGTTAGACACAAGGAAAGAGATAAGGTGTCGGTAGGAAGTAAAAGGGGATGGAATGAAATTTTTAGGTCCACAAATTATAATACATCAGGAAAAAGCCAAGAAACCCCCAAAGAACAGGAAAATCCCGGAAAAAGACCCTACCGAGGAAATAATCCCTACTGTTCCATGTGTAAGTACTATCATGTCGGTGAATGCAAGCAGAAATGTAATACTTGTGGTCGGTACCATTTCGGTGAGTGTAGAGGAGCCCATTGTCAAAAATGTAAAAAGGTAGGACACGCTACGGCTGAATGTCGATACACTCCAGACCGTCCACGAGTCTGTTATGAGTGTAAGGAACCGGGGCATTACAAGAACGAATGTCCGAAACTCAAGAATCAGCCCAAGAAAGACCAAGCAAGGGGAAGAGCATTTGTAATCAATGCTGCAGAAGCGCGTGACGAACCGGATCTAGTCACGGGTATGTTCTATATCAATCAATTACCTGTTTATGTTCTGTTCGATACAGGTGCAAACCTTAGTTTTATCTCTAAAAGGTTAGTCGAAAAGATAAACATTCTTCCCGAACCAATGACTCAAACCTACGAAATAGAAATAGCTGATGGTAAAGTTTTGCAAGCCAATGAAGTCTTTAAAAATCTGACTTTAATTATGGAAGAACAAGAGTTTAAAATAAACTTAATACCCATGAGTCTAGGAGAATTCGATGTAATTATAGGAATGGATTGGCTAGCCGCAAATCAAGCGGAGATAGTCTGTAAAGAAAAACTTGTGAGAATTCCCTTAACCCATCAAGAAACTTTAGTAGTCCAGGGAGAAAAACCAAGAGGTATCTTAAGTTTAATCTCTAGCGCAAAAATGATGAAGTATTTAAAAAAGGGACAACAACTCTTTTTAATTCATGTAAATTTAGGAAATGAGGAAAAAGGAGCAGAGATTAATGAAATTAAGGTAGTATCAGAATACAAAGATGTATTTCCAAACGAACTCCCAGGGTTACCACCATTCCGACAGGTGGAATTTGAAATTAACCTAGTTCCTGGAGCCGCACCTGTTGCCAGAGCTCCATATAGGTTAGCCACCACTGAAATGAAAGAACTCACGAACCAATTAGAGGAACTAATAGAAAGAGGTTTTATAAGGCCAAGCACCTCCCCTTGGGGAGCACCAGTACTTTTTGTCAAAAAGAAAGATGGTTCTATGAGGATGTGTATAGATTACAGAGAATTAAATAAGTTGACAATCAAAAATAGGTACCCATTACCTAGAATAGATGACCTGTTTGATCAATTAAACGGAGCGAAATATTTTTCAAAAATCGATCTCAGGTCTGGATATCACCAATTGAAGATAAGAGATGAAGATGTTCCAAAAACTGCTTTTAGAACTAGGTATGGACACTATGAATTCCTAGTTATGCCATTTGGTTTAACCAACGCTCCTGCCGTTTTCATGGACCTAATGAATAGGATTTGTCGACCTTATTTGGATAAGTGTGTGATTGTATTTTTGGATGATATTTTGATTTATTCAAAAACTGAAAGTGAGCATGAAAAGCACTTAAGAGAAATCCTAGAAACTTTAAGAAACGAAAAACTGTATGCTAAGTTTTCGAAATGTGAATTTTGGGTAAGAGAAATTAAGTTTTTAGGACATGTGATCAACGATCAGGGAATTCAGGTAGACCCAACTAAGATAGAAGCAATACAGATGTGGGACGCTCCTAAAAACCCAAGTGAGATTCGACAATTTTTAGGGCTAGCTGGATATTACAGGCGATTTATAGAAAACTTTGCTAGACTAGCCTTACCACTCACCACCTTGACCAGGAAAAATTCTAAGTTTGAGTGGAAAGAAAAACAAGAAAAAGCCTTTCAAGAACTTAAGGAAAGATTGTGTAAAGCCCCAGTGTTAACATTACCAGTAGAAGGAAAAGCTTTTACTGTGTATTGTGACGCATCTCAACAAGGGTTAGGATGTGTATTAATGCAGGAAGATCAGGTTATAGCATATGCTTCTCGACAATTAAAAAGGCATGAACAGAATTATGCTACGCATGATTTAGAGTTAGGAGCTATTATATTTGCTTTAAAAATTTGGAGACACTATTTATATGGAACCAAGTGTACCGTTTACACTGACCATAAGGGTCTTCAACATATTTTTGATCAAAAGCTGCTAAACATGCGTCAAAGGAGATGGATAGAGGTTCTAAGTGACTATGACTGTGATATTAAATATCACCCGGGAAAGGCCAATATTGTAGCAGATGCCTTGAGCCGAAAAGAAAGACCCTTAAGAGATAGAGCCTTTAAGGTCACTTTGATTAACGAATTTTTAAACCAACTCCGAGAATGTCAAAGGAGAGCATTAGAACCCACTCAGTTAAGTGAAGAACTTTTAAATGGAGAAGAAGCAAGATTAGAGGAAGGAACGGATGGAATCTTTAGGTACAACCGAAGAATCTGGATACCCAGATATGGTGAACAAAGAAGGATAGTTTTGAGCGAAACCCATAACTCTAAGTATTCTATTCACCCAGGAAACCATAAAATGTATAAAGATTTGAGGAAAAACTTCTGGTGGCCTAGCATGAAAAAGAGTGTGGGAGAATTTATAGCCCAGTGTGTGACTTGCTCAAAAGTGAAAGCCGAACACCAAAAGCCCAGTGGGTTATTGATCCAACCAGAGATTCCAGTCTGGAAATGGGATCAAATCACTATGGACTTTGTAACCAAATTGCCAAGAACCCAAAGTGGTAACGATACCATCTGGGTTATCGTTGATAGATTAACCAAGTCCGCCCATTTCCTACCCATACAAGAGACCTATGGAACGGAAAAATTAGCAAGAATCTATATAAAAGAAATTGTGTCCCGGCACGGGATACCTCTCTCAATTATATCGGATAGGGATAGTCATTTTACTTCCCGATTCTGGAAAACGTTCCAAGAAGCGTTAGGTTCCCAGATTAAGCTCAGCACCGCCTATCACCCTCAGACAGACGGGCAAAGTGAAAGAACAATTCAGACACTAGAAGACATGCTGAGGGCATGTGTCCTGGAGTTTAGTGGGAGTTGGGATACACACCTGCCATTAATAGAGTTTTCTTATAACAATAGTTACCACGCTTCCATTCAGGCTGCACCCTTTGAGGCATTATACGGTAGGAGGTGTAGATCTCCAATCTGTTGGAACGAAATCGGAGAAAACCAACTCACAGGACCCGAAATTATCCAAGAAACAACGGACAAAATCGTGCAAATCAAGAAAAGATTGGAAGAAGCAAGAAGCAGGCAGAAAAGCTATGCGGATAAGCGAAGGCGACCTTTGGAATTTCAAATAGGAGATTATGTCCTATTAAAAGTATCACCCTGGAAGGGGGTGATAAGATTCCAAAGAAGAGGTAAATTGAATCCACGTTTCATAGGACCTTATCAAATCAAAGATAAGGTGGGACCGGTAGCCTATCGTTTAGAACTACCGCCTGAGTTAAGCGAAATTCATGATGTGTTCCACGTCTCAAATCTAAGAAAATGTATAATAGAAACCCAAACTATCATTCCGTTAGATAATGTGAAAGTTAGTCCTCAACTCCATTTTACTGAGGAACCCATAGAGATTATGGCACGACAAGAAAGAAAGATGAGAAGAGGAAAGATTCCAATTGTACAAGTAAAATGGAATGCTAGATTGGGGCCTGAAATTACTTTTGAAAGAGAAGACGTGATGAAAGCTAAATACCCCCACCTATTTGAACATCAGGTATTACAAATAAAAATTTCGGGGACGAAATTTCCTAAGGGGGGGAGAATGTAACAACCGGAAATTTATGACGTCATAATTAACATAATTAGGCTAATTAATAATAATTAATTACTATAATGATTGGGCCACCTATGGGCCCAATAACTACCCGCCTCATAAATCCGGCCCGATAAACCTTTTTATATGGGCCGAATGGAAATAGAGCCCGATCAGTTAATTGGGCCTAACTAATAACCCGCTAGAAATGAAGTGGGCCGAGTAATTATATAAGTTATGGGCCTTTTATATAAAACCCGATAGATATATGGGCCATAACTTGGGCTTAACCTATTAATATAACTTAATGATAAAGGAAAGCCATAAGCCAAAAATAAAACATAAGTATGAAGCCCAATAGCCTTTGAAGTAATCGGCCCATAAGTGTGAGGATGGAGGTTACCGCCAATATGCAAGAATCTTCTATCTTGTCTTGGTGAGACACCTCAACACTCCAAGTGATATAAGACAAACACCTCATCCTCTATACATCTAGTAGCATGATTACATGCATGAACCCAAGGCCTATAAGAAGCCTCAAAACCATCGGCCATCTCTTTTAGAATTACATTCAAACTCTCCAAACCACTTAGACACCATGCAAACCACTCTTGAAGCCTTAAACCCAATCGGCAACTATGCAATCATCTCCAACCTATCTTATTAACCTTCTACACTTACTCTTTAAAGTCTAATACACCTCTTATTCCAACAAAAACCCAACCAAACCCAACCCAAAAGTAATCGGCCTTCATAATAATTAGCCAAGCAATTGTGGATCAAGTTGTTTTCTTGAGTAAGTTGAGTCTAGAGTCCCTTAAGGTCGTGTGCCAAGCTGTAATGGCCAGCTTTTAGTTAGATCTTTACGCCTAAGCTGTAATGGCCAGCTATACGTATGATTATTTGTATATATATATATGATATAACTTGATTTGTGTTGAAACAGGAAACCGTGGAAAATAGAACTCTTGCTTTGAACGAAACCGTAGACTCGGAAGTAATTAACGTGAGTGCATGTACCCCTATGTTTAAATGATTTTGGGGTGAATGCATGTTAGTTTTTACGTGTGATTTGGTAAAATATTGGTTCATGATCATGAAAGAGTTAATAGAATCGGTCGAATAGAAATCACGTAGAATGGATCCATTCGGTATTAACGGGATGTATTTTTCTAAACCAAGTAGAGGTTTGGAACCACATTAAGCATTTGTATGGTGCTCCATCGTTAAATATGTCCCACCTTAGAATGACCGAACCATATGAGAATTGTTGTTATTATTTATAAACGAGTCTAAATCTGGCATCACTCACTAGCTTTGTGGCTAACGTATTTTTAACATGCATTTCAGGTTGATTAGATTATGGGAACCCGAGCTCAAAAACGTGCAAGTTCAAGTCTTAATGTTTAGACAAGTAAAAACGGCTCTTGGGCCGGTTTATAAAATAAATGGGCTTCGGCCCAAGTGTGTAATAATTAGAGATGTTTAAAAGCTATGTTTTAAAGTCTTAATGGGCCTCGGCCCAAGTGTTAAGAACTCGGAACATGAAGTGTGAGGGCTCGGCCCAATTATCATGGTTTTGGGCTTGGCCCGGTTGTATGTCTATATGGGCTCGGCCCATGTGAAATAAATAAAAGTGTGTTTTATTAAATATAAAAGAATTATTAGAATAAATAAATTGGTAATTAATAATACGTGTCATGATTACCAATCCGTAATGACTCGTTAATTTCCGGGTCGTTTGGGACTTGTTCATAGCTCATTTAGGATGTTTTAGAGGTTTAGGCAACTTTTAGACTGAATTTGGCCGGAAATCAGCCCTGATAGTGCGCCTCAGTGCCTAAGCACGCGCCTCACAGGGCGCAGCGCACTTGGTGCGCCTATCGCTTAGGCGCGCTTTTGATTGGGATGATCTCTTCATCTGACTCATCTGCGTATTCCATGATCGGCTCTTTCCCCTCTTCTGGAAACGTTGGGAACAACTCCCCTCGAGCGTTCATGTACCCGAGGTAGTTGCCCTCCTCATCATATGTATAACCAACTTTAGGCAGCTGCTCTTGCTGAACTTTTTCTTCTTCTTCCTTTAATTTCCTAGCAATGTCTTCTACTGTTCGTTGAAGATCTAAAAGAGCAACTTGTTGGTCTTTTATGAGGATGTCGTGGTTTTTTAGGAGGGTGTCCTGCTCTGCTAACATGTTCTGGGTATTGGCATCCTTAGAAACTAGTAATGTCAACAGACTTTCTATTTTACTCCAATCATTACCACTATTCTCACAAGAATTGCTTCTAGAAAATTGATCAGGATACTGATAAAAATGTGGCTGCTGATACGAGTCATCATAATAATATGTAGGACACCCCTGTGAATAGTATGGTTGCGGCTGCACAAAGGAATTAGCATAATAATGTGCAGAGGACCCCTCATATTGTGGACATAAAATGGTAAAATGGGGTCCTCCACAAATTTCACACATATTTACAGACTCAAAAGAAATAAAAGACACATAAAATTAGACTCCTACAACTCATAATACAAAAAGACAGACTCAAAACAAAAAACAAGTAGCACAGATATGGCAGATAAATGTAATCAAAGCTAGTTAACGCAATCGCCAAGAGTCCCCGGCAACGGCGCAAAAAACTTGAATGGCTCAAAGTGGTTTAGTAATAACTAACTAAATTAACGTAAACTAGACACTCTAAGTTTTAAATTTATAACCTAAGACTCTTTAAACCTAAACCACACAACCGGCAAGTGTACCGGTCAGTGCAGTACAGCTAAAGTAAGTCCGAGTATCGAACCCACGAGACTCTACTAGAAAACGTAAACTAGACTCGATAACTTATCTACAAACTGACTTAAATTGTTTTGTTGCTTAAGGGGGGGTTTTCTAACAAACTAATTACAAATAAATAAATAAATAAAACTTAAATAATTGAGGACACGAACTGGGAACTGGAATTCGGATCAGGTGATGGGTACACACTACCTAGGCTAGAATCCTACACATGAATGATAAATTTCTAATGGCTATGGAACTGGTGTGAAATCGGGATCTTAAAATACTAAACTTAAAGGATAAACTAGAGGACCCTCGACCCTTCTCAAGGAGAAACCTAAGGTTACCTATAAGCCGTTAAACCACCGGTTGAGAGGTTACCCTTACAGGCTTACCTACTCGAATCTTAAAGTACCCGCTAGACAGTCTACCTTACAGCGCGAAAGCCTCACTACACTAAGAGTGCAAGGGGTAACTACAATATTTCTGATAAGACTTGGCCTACAAGGAATGCTAGGGAAACTAGGAAGATCTTCTTACAAAGCCTCTAGATCTAGCAATTTAACACCCTAGACAGACCAACAATCTCGCACCTTACAGCTATTGAGAATTGGTAGAACACTTAGAATTATCTAACTAACAATTACAACTCCTATGGATAACCTGCAGAAATTAACCATAAACTAGTCGCTAACACCCAGTCCGCAACCTAACCCGCATTCATACATGAAAGACATTCACAAAAACGCAAGTGGAGTTTATAAAAGTTATTTAGACAAAACTAAATACGCATATATATCAAACCAGAAAATAAAAAGTACTTTACTTTAAAATTCACCCACAACCAAAAGTTCCAAAACCAAAAGAAACAATAATCAAATAAGTGCAATCATCATCGCCTAGGTAGTTCTATGATCTAGCCAATAATTGTCATGACAAAATCAAAACAATAAAAACTAAACATATTCATGGTGTTCACAACGGGTATCAAATATATAAATAAATAAATAAATAATTAGATTAGAATCGACCCGTGCTCGCACCTAGGCTTCAACCCTTGATCCTTGGCTTGCCTCCCTAAATTCCTCTTAAGGCTGCTGTTCAATGTCTGTCCTCTCCACAAAATAATAATATCTCTGCTTCGAAGTTCCCCTCCCTCTGATATAAAGTGCCCGCCTTAAAGAGTCATTCCACAATTAATGTTTGCCTCAAAAAGGCTTTTCTTTGTTTTGGGCCTTGGGTTGACCGACCTAAGGTCAGGTTTTATTTTTTTTTCTTTTTACTTTATTATTATTATTATTATTATTATTATTATTTCTAATATACTATTATTTATATATAGTATTATAATTTCGTGCTCTCAACTCATGTGTTCTTGACTTGACCAAAGTTACTCGTTTACGCTCCAATTTCCATGAACACCTACAAAAAATATAAAATAAATAAATAAGTACTAAAACTAATAAAAATCTATAAAAATCTGTACTAAATAAAATAGACCGGTACAAGCCTAAAACTAATAAAAACACTATCTAAACGACTCGAAAACTATACAAACTTTACACTGGAAATAGATGTATTTTACAATACATCAGATCCTATACGAACCAATCAAGACCAAGGGACGTGTGACAAGGTGCACGATCGCGCTAAGCACAAAGGGGACAACAGGTACACCACTAGTGTGACTCAGCCAATCAGATGCTACGAAGCCACGCCATTAGCAGTCCACTCTAACGGTTAACGCCAAATGAAACAATAATATAATGGAAAAGGACAATCATCCAATCAGTGGCTGGCAGAGGGGTCATCACCCTGCGGATGCCATGTGCCCGTATCAAATGATCGACCAATGATATACCACCATGCGGAGCAAGCAAAGACGGTAATCTGTTCCTTTCTATAATTGGTTTACTTACTTATTTGTCTCATACTAACTATTGGGCTAGGGTGGTGGAGGCATACCCTTGGTTTTAAAAAGCGCGCTCACGAAGCGCATCTAGGTGCCACTCTGTGCACCTTATGTAACACTAGGTGAGCATCGTACGAAAAGCGCATGAAAAATGCGTTTTTTTTGGCCAAAAAGCGCGCTTTTCGTACACAGAGTGTTTTTATGCTTAAAATTGTTATACATGTAGCTAAAAATGTTGTACATTAAAGTTAAATTACATATAAACCTTATTTGTATATATATTTTGGGTAAATGAGGCTAAAAACTTATAATGTATATATGTGTGGCCCTCGGGAGGGAAAAGTAAAGTTGCACTAATTTTAACGTTATTTTACTAATTTTGTGAAAATAACGTAAAAAATGACGGACGGTTAATCATGCATCAGGTGGTGGCGTTGATAGCCAAAAGACAAGGGGGTACATGCACTAGTCGGGTTTGTCCCGATTGCTAAGTGTTATGTGCCTTGTGTCTAAGGCTTGATACAAAACCACTATTGAGCCGGGGGTCTCACTGGAAGCATCCTCTCTATTCCCACGAGGTAGAGGTAAGGCTGTCTACATCTTACCCTCCTCAGACCATACCCTAGCTTTTGCTATTGGTGGGATTAACTGAGTATGATGATGATGATGATGAGGCTAAAAACCTATAACACACACACACACACACACACACATATATATATATATATATATATATATTCGTCTTGCGCCTCGTGGGCGAAAAACCCACCGCATTTATGCTTTGCGCCCCAGTTTTAGACTTCGTCGCTTTTGTGCGCTTTGCCCTTTTTAAAACCTAGGGCATACCAAACTAGGCATGACACATTTTAGGTTAGGGGTTGTGATGGCGGCCCCATGTGAGTCCTCGTAAAAGGAGAACTTCTCCTTAAATGGACATTCAAATAATCCCCTAAAAACACATGCTCAACGCGTCAACCACCATTTTTTATGTCTCTAAACAAAAAGTAATCATTAAGAGTCACCTCCCTGCCATGGTTATCGACAATCCCTTTTCTTATAAAAGCCAATAAAGTCGTCACGGGCTCCCGTAGGAATTCCTTTACGACGAATTAAAGATACCCACGGGGCACACCGTCCTCCAAGTCCACCAATCAGGGGAAAACTCGACCATCCACCCGTCCGAAAGCACGATAGTGAATAATCGGTAAAACCGAGGCTATCGCTACCGGGCCCCGCCGGGTCGAAACGGTCCGGGTAGCTACCGGGCCCGGCCGGGTCGAAACAATCTGGGTCGCTATGGGACGGGTCATGTTGAAACGGTCTAGGTCGTTACCGGGCCCGGTCGGGTCGAAACGGTCTGGGCTGCTACTGGTCCCGTCGGGTCAAAACGGCCCGGCCAGTTCGAAACGGTCCGGGTCAAGTTGAAACGGTCTGGGTCGTTACCGGGCTCGTTCGGGTCGCTACTGGGCCTGGCCGGGTCGAAACAGTCCCGGTCACTATCGGTCCCGTCGGGTCTAAACGATCCGGGTCGTTACCGGGCCCGGCCGGGTTGAAATGGTCCGGGTCGCTACCGGGCCCGGCTGGGTCGAAACGGTCGGGGTCGCTACGGGACGAATCAGGTTGAAACGGCCGGGTCGAAACGGTCAGGGTCGCTATGGGACGGGTCAGGTTGAAACAGTTCTGGTCGCTACCCGGCCCGGTCGGGTCGTAACGGTCCGGGTTGTTATCCAGCCCGATAGGGTCGAACCGGTCCGGTTCAAAATGAAATATTTCAGATCCCTTAAAATTTTATTTTTGTTTTTTTTTTAATTTTAATTTTTTTATTTTTATTTACTTTTTAATTTTTTTATTGTTATTTTTTTTTTAAATTTTAATCTATTTTAATGTGAACCCTATACTAATCCAAACCATCCATACCCAAACTCATCCTAACCTATTTTTTTAATCTACCATCTTGACCCAAACATTTCCTAACCCAAACCCATCCTCACCCAACAACCAACCCAACCTACCCATTTTGCCACCCCTAGGTAAAACCATAAAACCCAAGTCACCTGTAATCAGGCTCGATACCACTCCCGATGGTGGTTATTCACAGTCAGATATTGAGAGACTGAATCCTATAAAATATCAGATAATTCCAATAACGGAAAAGTTGGTTTTTACTAGTAAATCGCACTCAACACAGTCTCAACTTTAACTCCAAAACAATAATAATATTAATAATAGATAATAATAATAAATAATAATAATAATGTCGGATCTCCGTCAAAAAACCCAATTCCACTTCCTCCGGTCTTCAACCTCCTAATCATCCGATCCATAAATCCAGTAATCCATCAACAAATCCACACCAAACATATTAATAATAATAATAATATTATTATTACTACACTAGTTGCCTTTAATTCCTCCAAATGGATCGTAAACGAACCGAGAGTCCATCCTACACACGTCAATGGAGCGGCGGTTCAACCAGCACCGGTTCATCCTCTCCGGCTCAGTCTCCGGCTCATCCTCAGTCAAGGCTAGGTCAACCGTCCGGTTATTCAACTATTAAACGCACACAGAACGTTGCTGCTAAAGCTGCGGCCCAGCGATTGGCGCAGGTCATGGCTTCTACTAATAATAATAATGATGATGACGATGACGACGATGATGATGATGATCTAGGGTTTCGGTTTGCTAAACCGACGTCGTTTGGGAGTAAGAGTAGTGGTGGTGGTGGGAGTAATGGTATTAGTGGCGGTAGTGCGTTGTCTGGTGTTTCGTTTGGGAGAGCGAATCGATCGCCTTCGCCTGCGGTAAGTCAACAAGTCAACGGTATTCGTGTTTGTTTAGTTTGACTTAATTATATTACTTTGTTGTTAAGAGTTTATTAGTTTAGATGAAAGGTGATTGATGTGTAGATATTTGTAATTATGCAGTGTTTGATTAGATGTTAATGTGTTGATTTGGACTCGATAAGTTGTTTGATTTTGAGTTAGTTGCGTCGAAACTGTATGATTAAGATTTAAGAATTTAGATCTTGGTTACTTCTTATTTACTCTTAACTTAGTTGACTACTGGTGACTTGACATTTATTAGGTAATTGTGTTATGCTGTCAAAAACTGAAT
The DNA here is from genome assembly GCA_028751855.1 of Ambrosia trifida. NCBI lineage: Eukaryota > Viridiplantae > Streptophyta > Magnoliopsida > Asterales > Asteraceae > Ambrosia > Ambrosia trifida. The sequence goes on along the minus strand of CM054126.1, from coordinate 69,611,464 downwards.
TCCGATTTCAGAGTCAGAATATATCCTTTCTTATACAAGTATGTTTGTCAAAGGGCCAAGGCGCGTAGGTCGATCCTGGGTTCCGGAGCGTAAGAGGTTTTTTAAGCTAGGTGTGTTGTATAAAATACCATATTTAGGGGTTTTAGACATGTTTTAGGCTTGTTTAGGGCTAGGTTAGACTGTTTTAGGTTGATTACATGCTTATTTAGGTTTATTTCAACCTTATTCTTGGTTTTGGTTTTTGAAATCATGCCTAGGCGCAAGGGCCATTGCCTTTCCGCTAAATGCTTCAAGTAAGCCCAAGAAGTGCCAAAAAATGCTTTTTGTTGGGGGTTTTTCTGGCTTTAGGTGTGCGTGTCTTGTACCTTGAGTAATCATATAAAAACCTTATTTATAGCTTTATTTAGGTTAGGGGAAGCTAAAAACCTATTGGATATAATAAAAAAAATATATAATCGCCTTGCGCCTTAAGTACGAATGGTCTGTCGCTTTTGTGCTTTGTGCCTCGGTTTTAGACCTCGTTGCTTTTGTGTGCTTCGCCCAAAAGAAAGCGAGGCCTTATTTAGTGTTTTTCACCATTTTTGGCTGGACATTGGCCAGAAAATGCTCTGAAGCAACGCCTGAGTGTCTGAAAGCGTGCCTTTCAAGGCGCAACACATTTGATGCACTGCGTGTGCCTGAGTGCCTAGGGGGCTTTTGACAACATAGGTATATAATGAGCTTCTGTTGCTAGTAGAACCTTAATCTTGGTAGGTATAGCTAATAATACTAAAGTTTGATTTTGAATATGACATAATTAAACAAACTCCATTAATTACATTATATTCATATTTGGTTTGTGTTGATGTTCCAGTCACTTTCTTATGATCCTATGTAGTTAGGTCGGAACTTTATGGAGCACACTGTGTCTAATCGCTCCACATCAGCAGGAAGACCGTCAGTATCTGTTCGCACAGGACAAACTATGCCACCTAACAGACCTTCTTTGAGACACCCTGGCTCCATTCCACCCCCAATAGACCCCCCTGCTGCTCATCAACGTAGAGAAAGAAGGTAATATTTTCCTGTTTTATTAATGAATGCCACATAAGGTTCTTTATATAAATGATTATGAACTGCAAGGCAGAAAGCAGTACAGTTCCATAACCTATATGTAAATTAAAGTGAGCTTATGGGATATTATGTGCTTGATTCTTGCTACTATAATCAAGGGAAATTTATTTATTGATTGTAATTTGTAGGTTTACACCGGACAGTGGACGTGGCAAAGATATGGGAGATCAACATGAGGCATCTGCACTTCGGGATGAAGTATGAACATCTTATTAAAATTAATGAACTTCCTTGTCTACAGCACAAAAATGAATTTGTTATTGATTGTTACGATACTTAATGGGCATATTATGTAAGTGATAAGCTTACATTCACACTACTTTTACAAATTTTAGCTGATGTAAATTGACACTTGCAGCTTGATATGTTACAAGAAGAGCATGACATTGTTATAGATAAGGCGAGTCATCCTTCTGATATATTTATTGGTTTTAATTACACACGCACACAAATATATATACATTTTGGTAATTGTATAACAAATTAGTTATATTTCTATTTCAGCTTCGTCGTGTAGAAGAAAAACGTGAAGAAGCAGAGGCCCGGGCCCGGGAGCTAGAGAAACAGGTATACACTCAAATTTATTCACAAATAGTTCGCTCTGAATCTGGCTTGATGACTGTAAGGTTAAGTTGGCTTCTAATAATTTTGATTATAGTTATCAAAGGCGCTAGGCGCACTCAAGGTGCATAGGCCTCGCCTGGGGCCTAGGCACAAGGTGCAGAAAAAGCAAGGGCTCGATATAAAAAAAAAAAGCGAACAAAGAAAAAAAAAGTAAAAATATATTATGTATTAGAAAAAAAAATACTATTTTTCAAATAAGATAAAGGAAAAATAACAGAAATCGTCCTTTATGTTTACATAATTTTTTAGTGTTTGCTCTTTAACTTTAAAATTGACGAGAATCACCCTTTATGTTTTAAAACCTTGCACCGTCTGTCCTTGACACCAACCTGGTTAAATTTCTCAGTTAAGTTAAGTCTGATCACATAAGGGTAATATAGTCTTTTTATCTACCTATTTAAAAATAGTATAATAAATAAATTAAAAAAATAAATAAACGATGAAATCCATGATTTTGAGGAACACAACCGCATCTTCATCGCTAATTGCAGCTGTCGTTACCGTCATAGACCACCATCCAATCGCACCAACCATCATCGTCGTCTCTCTCCTCTAACCCCATCTCGTCGCACTAACCATCATCGCCGTCGATCTGTCAAGCGATTGGTGAATCGACCTCTCTGACGATAGGCATGAGATCTGAGGCGGTCGTTGTCTAATGGCGATGGATGATGGTTCCGTGGCGACAGGGAAGAAAATGGCTAAATAAAATAATGATTTCCGACGAGATGAATGGTGATCCCGGTGATTATTGGTAGATGTGTTAATTATTGCAAGCGGTGGTATATGAAGAGGAAGACATGGTTGTGGTGGTGTGTGATGGTAGAGGGTGGTAATGGGTATCCTAGATGTTGAACGAGAGATAGATAAAGAGAGAGAAAGGTTAGGGCTGTTGGTGGTGGTGGTGTGTGGTGGCAGGATTTAGTTTAGAGAGAAAGAAAGGTAGAGGGAGAAAGGAGTTGAGAGGGGGAGGGGGTTTATGTATTATAATATAATGAGTATAATTACTAACCTACCCTCACTTGCAACTGTGGAAGGCACATGATTAAACTTAACTGAAAATTTTGATCGGGTTATAGCTAAAGGACAAAAGCTGCAAGGGTTTAAAACATAAAGGACGATTCGCTTAAATTTTAAAGTTAAAGGGCAACCACTGAAAAATGATGCAAACATAAAGGACAACTTCTGTAATTTTTCCTAAAATAGACAAAATCTATAATATATATCTCATTTAATATCATCTAATTACTAATTAGTATGAAAAGTCTTTAGTATTAGTGTATAAAAGTAGTTTTCTTTAGATAAGAGTAGAAATCTGGCTGGAATCTAGCCTTAATTTAGAGAATTTGGCTTCCGGAATTTGGGAATCTCGCCAAAATCTGCGCCTAAATCATCACCGGTGAATTAAAGCGCAATTGCCTCGCCTCGCCTGAAAAATGGGCCTAGGCGCAAGAGGCGATGGCTTTTAACAACTATGGATATACAAACAATTACATTCATCTACAAAACTTGTATCGTATAGGTGGCTTCTCTAGGAGAAGGAGTGTCTTTGGAGGCCAAATTGCTGAGCAGGTAATAAAGTTTGATTTAAGAGCATGTCATATCACTTTTTATGCATCAAATTTGAAAATGATACAATATATGTTCCTACAGGAAAGAAGCAGCAATACGTCAAAGAGAGGTAAGTTAAACACAAATTTCACAGTTAAATACAAAGCAGTAATCATATATAAATGGGCCACCCATGTATTCAAAAGCTTTCACTTAAGTAACCTAGATATAAATCAACTCTAGGGGCCAGCCACCCAGGCATCAATTTCATCCCAGCAAGAACTTTGTTGGAAGATTGTAATATTACAGAACGCCCCTGATTTTCTTGAGTTCTAAAATGACCAAAATACCCTTGAATCTTTTCAAATATGTTCTGAAAATCTATCTTGAGTTGATTTGTTTGAGTGGATTGAGACTTGAAGGAGACATTCGTCATTTTTACAATTATAAATGAGTAAATGTGACAAAAGCTTTAAAATTTAGACTGTTCTGTCATTTTACAGTTTTTAGGCAAGTTCTTTTGAGCTAAGTTGGGGTCAATGAAACCAAACCAATACATGGGTGGCCTCCAAAATTGTTTTAATAGGTGGGTGGCCTTAGTAAAAGCTTTTGTAGTTGGTGACCTTGTCCTACTATAGATTATCCCTACAAATTAGTATTAAGATTTCTTTTTCTTTTTAATCATGTAAACGCGTTTTGCAATATTTTTTGTTCTAGGCTGCTCTAAAAGCTGCACAACAGACGAAAGATGGAAGAAATGTAGAAGTTTCTAACCTTCGTGCAGAACTTGAGGTAAATGCATGGTAGTTACTGACTCACCAGACTGCTATTTTTCTTGAATATGTTCATTTTTTGGTGCCGACTAGTTTTTTTCCTTTTTTTGTCCTTTTGAATTAGAAATTAAAAGATGAGACCGAGGGTGCTATGGAGCAGATGAAGGAAGCTGAATCTGAAGCAAAAGCTCTTCGCACAATGACACAAAGAATGGTTTTGACTCATGAAGAGATGGTAGGGTTGTATTTTTCCATGATGTTCTCTGGAGGGTGGCAAGATGGGCAGATTGGGCGGGTTGGTTAACGAATTAAGGTTAAATAGGTTTGGTTGAAATGACTCATTTTATAATACCGGTCAAAACAGGTTGTGGTGGGATATCCCACCAATTTTTGTCCAAATTGATGCGTTAATTTTTGTTACCTAAACACTACCATTGCAATAATAGTTGAACTCTTTGAATAGAACGACGTAGGAGATCGTATGCATGAAAATGGACTTCTTATGACTTCCATCTGCTCTACCCTTTCAACCATTTGGATGGATGGATCAAGACTTGAGAGAATTGCTTAAACCTTAACTGGTCATTTGTCATTGCTAGTCAAATAGGCTGGGTTTGGTTGGACGGCATATTTTTAATTTTTATTTGTTTCATTATTCAAACTTTTATACTGTTACGAAACACAGTTGTTGTTAAAATTGTATTTGAAATCATTGGATAACGCAAATTAGGAGGTCGCTATAATAAAAAAAAACTTATAAGTTTCAACTTGCTTGGCACATATTTGACCATTTTTCCCTTTTAGATAAAATTTTGCATTGGGTCTGTATGAGATGGTTAAACTCGAATTGGTTCGTTCACAATTAAATGGTTGAAATTTCCAAGTCTAGTATTTCCGAGGCTTTGCGGTATTTATTATTCTTAATTTTTCTTTTCGTTGTTTTTGAATTCTTTCAGGAGGAGGTAGTTCTAAAGAGGTGTTGGCTTTCTCGTTATTGGGGTTTAGCTGTACAATATGGTAATCTTCTTGCCACATGTCATGCCAAAAACTGGAAATTGAATTGCATGTTATGTAATTCACATCTTAGTACCTCATCCTTGTTATGATATCTTGTATTCCTTTGGTTTTTTAGGTATTTGTGCTGACATAGCAGGGTCAAAGCATGAACATTGGTCATCATTTGCACCCTTGCCATTTGAAGTTGTCATTTCGGCTGGTCAAAAGGCAAAGGAGGAGTCTTGGCATGGTGGCAAGTTCACTAACTCTAACATTTATGGGCTGATTGCTGCAGTTCATATAAGAAGGCTAGAGGTGGCAAGATGGGCGGGGGGTTAGGCTACTGGTCAAAACATGTTTGGTTTGATAATGAGTCGTTTTAATACGGTTCCGGTTTACCCACAAATGCGTTTTACCCATGTTTTTTAAATATCTAGGCATAGTGAATGCATAGGCACCCAAAGAGGCAAAAGTTTTCCCCAAGGCCACAAAAATAATTTGGCAAAATGTTAGAATTATAAGGATCTAATATATTCCAGCAAGTTTTCTTTTAGAATCGGCATAAACTAAACCAAACTGGCTTTTGGGTGGCATCTAAAAGTTTTGGTACTTGGGTGGCCCCATGTATCCCTAATCCTAAAAAAGGATTGCCTTTAAGTATGATTCCAAAAGTAATATTGTTTGATAATAATCTCAGTTCTTGAATAAAACAGTTTAGGAGGTAGGATACACTACAAATAGAATTGAGATGTTTTTCTACCCATTTGACCCATTACTCTTTTGTCAAATTATTTATTTTTACCCGTTTGAGATAAAACACAACACAAATGGGTTGACATTGCCACCTTTTGATTATTGTCTGCAATTCCTTTTAACTGCCACCTTTAGATTATTGGCTGCAATTCCTTTTAACATGTGATCATGCATGGAAGCAGGTGACAATGATTCTGACAGGAGAAAACTTGTTTGTGATATTAACGACTTAACCGGGGAAGGAAATATTGAGAGTATGCTTTCAGTCGAGATGGGTTTGAGGGAAATGGCGTCCTTGAAGGTCTATACAAAACCCTGTTATGCGGACTGATGATTGTCGGTTAAATGTATATTGAATTCATTTAATTCTCAAATGTGTTTTATGTTTTGCATTTAAAGGTAGAAGATGCTGTTGTGCTGGCAATGGCCCAACAACGCCGTCCTAATTTAATACGCCAATCTGTACCTGGTATGGCCCAATTTTTATGGCTGCATGCTTTAAGCCTACGTAAAATTTTATAATTAGCCGAAAGATATATTTTATTCATGAGGTGTTTCAATTTGTGTGTAACATGGCTGGAAATAATTAGTTGTATGAGTGCCTGACAAATTATGATTATCTAAGAAACTAATAGATATAGTGTCCAACCAAAAAAATATTCTATGTATGTTTGAAATATATTTTAATTTAAAATTTAATTAAGTTTTTGTTAACCATGATAATTTTTTTTCATAGATTAAGTATCACTAAAAGATTGAAAAACACGTCTCTTTACAAATTTTGAATGATTATATTTTTCCTGTTGTTTCTATTCAAAAAGGAGAAAGGCCGCTGAATACTTATTCTAATACAGTAAACAAGGGTTATATGAGTAATCTTATCTATTGGCAAAATATTAGAATTTTAAGTACAACCAAAAGGGACATTTTAACATACTGTAAAAGTGTAAAGATGCTTGAGAAATGTTAACTTTTGTTTTAACAACTATTTTTTATATTGTATTTTTTTAAGAACATTTGTCCTACATTTATATAATTATCCTTTTCCTCTTATATTATATAGAAGGAAAAGGTGAATTAAGTATTTAAAATATAGTGAAAACAAGGAAGCAAGTAACTTAGCTTTCCGTGTAACATTCAGCTTTTTATGAAACCGATTATTGAAATTGATGTTTCATGATAATCTGATTAACAAAATAAAAATGAATAATCTATACACTAGAACTAATAATTGTGACATGAAATAGCATTAATCAGATAATCAGTTTCATAACACACTTCCAAAGCTTGTACCTTTACTTTTGTATTCATCAACCATCTGATCATAATGACACTAAATTTTTTACCAATCTCCAATTTCTTGCAGATCCAAAATCCCCGGGTGATACAAAGTTCGTGGAGGGATTTGGTAATGATTTTATATGTAATTTTATTTCATTATATAAAATAATTTAGTTTATGTTTTGTCTAACTTTAACCATCCTGCCTCTATTGCAGAGTTGAATCGTGAGGAGGCTGAAGATGTTTCCTTTAAAGAGGTTTGCTTCTTGTTTATCATCCCATTTTTACTACCCTCAACACACACACAAATAAATAAATAATAAAGAAAATCTTACACAGACATAAAATGTGTATATTGGTGGCATTAAATCATTAATCATCAGTCCTGCATATGCTTACAGCCGGCCAAATTATGAATGATGTCAAATTTTCAATCAGGGATAGTAGGATGTTTTCTGTTTAGGGTTTGCCGTTAGCAGGCGAAAAGTCGCATAAAGTGTAGTCGAATACGTACAGCCTTATTGTGGCTTTATGCCAAGAAACTAGGTTATTATTGTAATAACAGTTTTTAATGATAGACAACTCATTACTAATGTATAAAAATTTAAAGAAATGGTTTAACAGCTAAACTGGTTTCCCAATTTGATTGGCCCATTTTTGCCAGAACAGAACTTTACCCATTCGACCCAAATTAGTAGGCATGTGCCTAATGTGGAAATCTGTTGCCTTCAGTTAGTGAATATATACTTATGTGCTGTCATGCTTAGAGTTGGTAATTTTGACCCATTCTCACCACAATGGTGGCTTAGTGGTTGTGGACATGCAGCATAAAGCGGAGTTCCATGGATCAAATCCTGCCTTCATGTTCATGATTTACTTCTTATGTCATATGCGGGCAAATCAAAACTTTTAGCTAAAATGATAATGGGTTCATACAGATTGAGTCACCCTAAACCGTTTTGTAGTTAGATTTGTCGCATTAACTATTTATCAAATTTGGGCTAAAAATGTTTGAAGACCAACCCTTGCCTGTACCGAGTATTCAACCTGTGTTGACTATGTATTCAATCCTCCATTGAGGCTAATAACTGTTTTGTTGTGCAGGCTTGGCTTACATATTTTTGGAGAAGGGCAAAAGTTCATGGTGTAGAAGAGGATATTGCTGAAGACCGATTGCACTTTTGGATAAGTCGTAGTGCAACATCTCCCACTTCTCATGATGCTGTTGACGGTATTCTTTTTTTTTTTTCTTCTAATTTTCCATAAAATAGTTAAGACTGCAAAAAGAGTTAGATATGATTATTTCTTTATACTACATTTTTTTCTACACGATTTCGTGGCTTGAGAAGCATAGATCAAAGGTCCATAGGCAGAGGTTTGGTAATTGCTTAAAAGGGTTCTGGTAGAAACGGACCATGTTCGTTGCTGGTGGAAAATGGGCCGGATTGCGTAGGGTTGGCTTGCCTGACATACACTTTATCCGTTCTTTGAAGTTTTTTTTATCTAGAAGTTAATTTTGATTACAACAATAATCTGGATATCACCCGTGTGAGATAAAACCCATTCAAAATCGATACATGCAAGAGTATTTGGATTGATATTTCTACCAGTTTAATTAAAACGGGCTGACTTGGGTAGGAGTCAAATAAAAATGATTAACTAATAGCATGGTTTAAAAAACGGGTGAGGCACACGCCTCGAGGCGAGGTGACCAGAAAACAAGTGTGAGGCGGCGCCTCATGGGGTTATTCTGTATATGCGCCTCGGGGTGTTTTGATGTATGTTTTTTTATGTTTTAGGCTTTTTGTGTCAATTTTAAACATTGTCTTTTTTATGTGTGTTTTTGATGAATCTGGTGATGATGTTGGTTAGTATTCTATCTTTTATAAGATATATAATTTTATATTTATTTTTTAATTCCGCCTCGGTTTGCCTTTGTGGCGAAGGGAAAACGCCCCGGGGCTCGATTTCGTTTTTTAAAACTTTGACTAATAGGGACCATGTCAAACGGGTTGAAAATCAATCAAAATATATGAAATATACCCAAAAATGTTTGCGGTTTCATCAATCTGACCCGGAGCCATTTCAACCTTTTAATTTATTTTCTGATAATTTATACTTTCTAATTGGTTTCGTGCAGTTGAACGAGGGTTAACAGAATTGAGAAAGTTAGGGATAGAACAACAGCTCTGGGAAGCATCTCGCAAGGAAACCGACCAATCGGTTTCATTACCTGTTGAAAATTCCAAAGATTCGGCAGAGGACGACGCCTTGTTGTGATTTCGGTGTCTAGTTTAATTTCCTTTTATTTTGTTATATTTTTTTTCCAATTAAAAAGAAAAAAAGAAAAAGAAAAAAGGAGTAAATTTTGCTGTTTGGTGTTGATATGTGGAGAGTATAAATTTGTGGCTTGCTTAAACAAAAAATATATTTAATTTTAATAAGTAATTAATGGGTTTTATTTATCACTATAATGGCCTAAGTTTATTTTCACAGTACAATATGGTGGTTTCATCATTATTAATCTCCCAGCAGTCTTGAGAATATTCAGTTGTTGCCCTTAACGCTTCCTTTGTTTTACATTGCTAATTTGCTACCTGAGGTTTTATTGTTAGGGCATAGGGGTAATCCACTAGGTGTTAACTTAACACTGTTAAGTGATTATTTTGCACCCAGTCTAACATATAGGTAAGAAACGTGATGTACGCATGTGTTATTTTACACAACATAATTTTGAAGAATGAAGGAAAATCAATTTATGAATACGAGGAGGAAAAACCACCAGCTTATGAAGACATTGGTGATGAAGCGAGAGAATTATATGTGATATTTTTAATGACAATCCCAAAAGTGGGCCACTATATTAACATACCACACGCTAAAAAATAATTATTCTGCGGTATGGGATTAGATAATATTGGAGCAGATTGCTCAAAACTATATACTCGTTAACCTGAACCATATATCCTGATATTTTGAATTTTATTTCCATTGACCCTTGTTTAGTATTTTTTTTTTCCCTCTAGCTACTTTCTTTGTTTAATTTTAATGGCAAAGTGTTATTAAGAAGCAATAAACATAAAATCATAACATTATTCTTAAAGTAACTATCCTTACTATTTAAAATTGGGTAGTGCTGATGATTCTTAGCTCAGTTGGCAAATGCTAGCTAGGTTAAATATGAGGTTAGGGAGCATGTTATTAAGAATAATGAAAGAACTTAATGGGACAATAGGGTTTGATTCCTAGTCTCTTTGCTCCTCTCTGGAGAGGAGGCTAAGATTCTTTGAACTCATGGGTAAGCCTCACCGATTCCTACTTGGAAGCGCACTTGGCGTTGATGAGTCGTATCAAATCCAGATCTTGTGGGTTCTCAAGTATGTGCTGCCACTTAATCCGGTTGTTCAAAAAAATAATAAGATTGGGTAGCATATGTGAAAATTGTAGCGATATCAACTCGAAGATCTAAAGTCGAAGGACTCAACGAGTAAAATAATGATTAAGTTTGTTCAATTATTATTTGAATTATCTATTAGTATTAGTATTAGATTTGAATTATGTTTCCGATTGTTTAGTTAATTATCGTTTAGTACTTTTGGAGTTCTAGTAGGAGTGTAGGACTAGAAAAGCTAGTTTATATGAACTCTTGTTTCGTATGTTTATTTTTATCCAGCAATCAATAAAAGTTTTAGTTTTTTTATTCGTTGTTTTCTAATTCTAGTTGATCTCCAAGTTTAACAAGTGATATCAGAGCTTGGTGCAGAAGATTTTGAGAGTCGTTTTTTGAGAGAGGGACGGGGCTGTACTGGCAGTAAAAGTTGGCTTGTATGGTTTTATATCGGTGGAGTATGATTGGACAAGTGGATTTCAATGAGTGAATATAGTATATCATGGTTTTCAATAAGTGAAATTGGATTCGATGGCATAATGGCTATTTTATTGGTCTAAATCCACAAGCATTGTCAATTAAAATTGAGGTAATGATGGAACATCTCGACAGTAGAAAGAAACTTCCAGGTGGCTTGTTTTTCTGGACTAGAGGTTCAGATTAGGAGTTAACGGGGGCTATGGGGTGGTCCGTGTGGTAACCAACGGACGTGTCGTGAAAGAAACGAAATAGCGAGGAGCTACGGAATTCTCTTGGTAATCAAAAAGACGGAATAGCGGGGTTTCAAGGAAGAATAGGTTTAATCAAACCGCGTACTCATCAACCAAAAAAACCAATGGGTTTGTCGCGGTTGAAAACTTCTATCACACCCCGGCATGGCTCAAGAGAAGCTTGTCGTGTGGTAACGAAAGTTGTTACCATATAATCGTTTAGCAAACACACAATAAATACATAATGGACTTCTAACTTCAAATCCTCTAGTTAAACAAGTTCAGTTTCCCAAATATAAAAAGTAAAAACGTTGTTCAACCAAAATTTAAGTTTTAAAAAGACACATAATTCAACAAAAGAGGGCAAAGCCCATAAGAGTTAGGTCTCAAGAACATGTCCAAATATGCAATGCATGCCAAACCTTGTTTTCAAACTCATGCATCAATACCTAAAAAACATACTTAAAATAGCAATAAAGTTTGTGAGTTCACAAGTTTAAAGGCAACTCTAAAATTTCCTTGTTTTAAAATGTATAGTGTACTAGCTAAACAAAGAAACCATGTAGACTAGCAAAGTCATACAAGCATGATCGCAACCTAAGGCCCATAATCAAACCAAACGTTCCTTCCCAATGTGCTCCCTAAGCATTCAAGCGTGCTGCCATGAGCGTCTTTAAGTCAAAAGTATATTCTCCCGTTCAGGATCAGCGTGACTGACACATAAAGGGGTGTAAAACCCAATAGATCTATCAATACAATCTGTAGCTCCCTGCAATAGCCAGTAATTACGGCCGCAGGAAGTTCCCCTGTAGGAATACGGGCGAAACCACGCCACCCAAATGCACTTACCAAAGGCCATTATATTTTTCTAATAAGTTCTAGAATACTTAGTCATACAAGCATGTTTAACCCCTGAATACTTTAAAACGTATAAAACATTAAAAATGGGTTGTAAAACTCACCTCGAAGCATAGGAAACTTAGTAACTCTAGTCTAAATCACAAATTCCGTTAAGATACGTCTTTAAAGAATTAACTTTGATGTCTACACACACATAGGGCTGCAAACGAGCTGAACTTTTAGCAAACAGTTCATGAACCGTTCGGCGGGAAGTTTGTTTGTGTTCGTTCGTTTAATAAAGGAGCGAACACGAACAAAAAATTTCGTTCATTTAGTTAAACGAACGAACATGAACAGAGCCGCGATCGTTCATTTATGTTCGTGAACGTTCGGTAACGTGTTCATTTATGTTCGTTTGCGTTCAATAATTTAATGGAGTTTTTAATTTTTATAATTTTATTTTATATTCTTTAATTTTTATTTATTTTACTAAAATAAATAAATAATTTATGTGAAGTAAGTATATAAGACTTTAAGTTTAAATAAATAAAGACTTCAAGTTTAAGATGAGAGCTTAGTTTTTTAATACCCTAATTTATTATGTTTTACCGATATTATGTTATGTACTAAATATGTTTGTATAGTTAGGTTATATGTTAGGTGTTCTACTTAATTTCTTCATATATGTGAATTCGATCTTATTCGAAAATTAATATATGTCCGTTTGTGTTTGTTTTCGTCCATGAACAATTCTTTGTGTTTATGAACACTTGTTTGTGTTCATTAACATTTGTTTATGTTCCTGTGCGTTCATGAACATAATTAATAAACGAACACGAACACGTAGGCCTGTAAACGAACCGAACGTTCATGAACTGTTCGTGAACTGTTCGGCGGGAAGTTCGTTTATGTTCGTTTATTTAGATAAATGAACGAACACGAACACAATTTTTTGTTCGTTTAATTAAACGAACGAACATGAACACACGTTTTGTTCGTTCATTTATGTTCATGAACGTTCGTTTATGTTCGTTTATTTCTGTTCGTTTAATTAAACTTTACTTTATTTTTATTATTTATTTCCTTTGGTTAAGTAACCTTAATTCATATTATATTATATACAATATATTTGATATGTTCTAAAATTTAATCCTAACCCTAACATTCTAAACATATCAGCCGCTCTCCACACTTCACAGTCCCACCTCCCTTCTTCTCCACACTCTGCAACCCTACTAATTTAGATTTTGTTTTGGTCGCATTGTGATATATTAGATTTGGTTGAATTGTGATGAATCATTATTAAATTTGTTTTTGTTTGTGTTCATTAATGTTCGTTTATGTTCATTTGTGTTCGTTTATGTTCATGAACTGTTCGTTTGGGTTTTAAATGAACGAACATAAACGAACACGAACACGACAAATTTCTTAATGAACGAACACGAACACAAAAATGTGTTCGTGTTCGTGTTCGTGTTCGGTTAAAGTTAAATGAACAAACACGAACACGCCTGTGTTCGTGTTCGTTCGGTTCGTTTACAGGCCTACGAACACGCGTGTTTTCTTAACAAACGAACACGAACAAAAAATCTCGTTCGATAAATGTTCATGAACTGTTCGTGAACACATAATTTTCTTAGCAAACGAACAAGAACAAGGCCTTGTTCGTGTTCGTTCGGTTTGTTTGCAACCCTACACACACACACACATACATACATACATACATACATACATACATACATACATACATACATACATACATACATACATACATACATACATACATACATACATACATACATACATACATACATATATATATATATATCTTAACGACACGAGTGTACTCAGCTCGTGAAATACATGAGTTTATTTAAAGATATAATTTAATTATTAATTAGCTATATAAATTAATAAAATTATATATATTCAACCCGTGTATTACACGGGGTTGTGAGCTAGTAATATTATACGTTTCTTTTTTTTTTAATACAAACAACTTAAAGGGTATTACCTAAATAAAAAAATGTGTGTTACATTAATCGTATATATAATTTTCGCACCAATTTAAATGCGTGAATGTTTTGATATCTTTCATTTTACATTCATGCACTTAGTACTATCTCGCATGTTCCTTTTATTAATCTTTATACAGAAACCCTATTTTCTCACATTTTCTTTGTCTTAGATCCAAGCCAATGGAACTTTTCTCTTCGCAAATTAGAACTTTTTTATAACTTTATTACATTGATTACTCCGCCATCCTCACCTTTATCCCCATTATTTCAAATTACCTGATCAAGCTAGTTTTCTTCAAATGTTGTGTTTAGATCCTTTCCTTGTGTGTTTTTCTTTGCTTAATGAAAAGATTTTCATTGTTAGGTAGTATGATCTGAAACACACGCGCTACATTGCAACATTGTATTCTCTAAACCTCTGATTATTGTAAGTATCTTCATAGATCTTCATCTCATGTGATTAGATTACGAGATTGTATCGGTCGTGCTTTTAGATCATTGAAAAAATCTCGATCTAATTGACTTTCATCATCCATTCAGTTACGTGTCATCTGAGCTTACTATTAACACTTCAAATATTTGATAATATAAATAGAATGATATCTAAAATTTAAAACTTTATATGGTATAATATATCATTAGAAAATTTTTGATTGTTGAGTTTGAAGAATTATGATGTCACTTTAATATTATGATATAAGAATTCTTCATGATATTTTATTACCATTCTAATTTCTAACCCACTTTCCTCATCATAGATATTTATATATAAAAATGAAATTGCCGATATTTGTGAAGAATTTGCATTTAATTATCTAAAGGCATTTACGGAATAACATGACTTAGGTGCTAACATGGTTAATCCTCCTACAGGATACCATGAACCATTCACGTAGACTATCGATGCCACATAAGCGACAAGGGAGAGATGAAAAGTTTGACTTTTTGATGCCATCAACAACTATAAAACCATCAACAAAAATAAGACCACCACCACCCAAGATAGTCCAACTGACCCCAAAACCTGTTCATTCTCAAGCTATGGAGACAAGTAGCTCAACCAAGAAAGATGTTCATCAAGCCATGGATACAACTAAGTCACTCGAGGGATCTACTCCTCAAGCCATAGCTACAACTCTGTCACCCAAGGAAAGTCCACATCCACCGGGGTTTTCTTCTTATCAAGACATTTCTCAAGAAAGGTCTGATGATGTGGGTCCTAAAACGACCACGTCTAAAACCCTTGTCAAGAAAATAAAGCAAAGTAAAAAAGGTATTAAGGTTTGTAGAACTTCCTGGAGCTGAAACGCTAACATAAGGCAGCACGGCTGCCCTATGGCAGCTGTGCAGCAGAAAGTGAACAGTAGAAAATGTTGGAAATGTAAAAAGGTGCTTCAGCTTTTGACTATTGGCATAAAACAAAACATCACACAGCTCCATGTCCACCTAGGAAATAGAAAAAGCTAAATATGCACCAAAAGGGTAAAGTCTCACTGCAGGCAGCTGAAAGAGAGTCAACCATGGCCAGGTATAGTAAGTATGCTACCCTAAGGGAGCTCCTGGGCAGATTTCTGTTGCCTATATAAGGAGACCCTTGGGTTTGCATTCCACACTTTTCTCACTTCTCCTCTTACTCTCATACTCTCTACATTATTAACTCCAAAAGAATACATACTTATTCTCACGCCGGAGTCCAAACGCAGGAGACCCCCTCCTGCGTTAAGGCTAACGGTGTTTGCTTCCTTGTGCAGGTCCATTCCAGGAGCCAGAGGATCCCCTTAACCATAACTTAAACCTAATATTCCATTAACCCTTTAACCTAAACATCTCGCAACCTAATCCCGGTCATTTTCCTTGTTGTAGCAACAAGTGGCGCCCACCGTGGGGCTGTCGCTACTTTGAACAAAGCTGTTGAAAGTCCTTCAGTCCCATTTGTTCCTAAGTAACCTCTTTTTGTGATGACCGGCGGAGATAACCGCCAAGACGGGGGTCCTCAAGAAACTCCGGCTAGCAGCCACACCTCCGGTGACGCTGCTGGCCTCGGAACACCTGGAACGGACGGACCATGCGTCGAACCGTCTCTAGGAGATATGCTAAACTATCAAACTCCACCAGCCTCGAGGGCTGCTTATGCATCTCCTAGAGATGACGTGTTATTACCCGTTGAACGGATGGATATCACCCCGGAGGGAGTACGAAGAAACTTCTTGCAACTCCGAGACCTCTTAAACAGTTATGTACGGGAAGAAAGGTCCAGAGGTGTAAAGGTCAGGCTGTCCTATGATGAAGAACCTACAGTTACCCTCTCACCTTCCCCTCCGTTGTGGGGAACCACTACCTCCCCTACAACTCAACGTATTGAAACAAGCCCTCACCCTTACTTAAACAGTCAAGGAGGTCTTCTTTCAGGGGAAGGTCCCAGCAGAACCGTATTCTCTCCCGGGGTCCAAGAGTACACAGCAGAACAGGTGATGGAAGCCACTCAAGTATCCCTGCCATCCTCAACACCCCTATCCTTTGCAGAAGCTCTAAGGTCCCTACCTTTAGCTAGTAGTGTCGTGGCTGCCTCCTTGGCAGGAGCCGGAGGCTATGTTGGAGGGCTGGCTGCATCTTCAGCGGCGATGTACCTCAATTACTCCCAGCCTCAGCCCGCACCTTATATGCCACCATGTTTTCCCACATGGCCCGGGGGATACCCGTGGCAGTATCCACTTCCTCTAAACCAAATACCGGCAACGGCTCTCCAGGGGGGTCAAGGTGGAGGCATACCCCAGCCTCAAATCCAAGCCTCCACAGTTGACACCCGAACCGGGGCTATACCCTCCGAGCCATATCGTCCCAAGTCATTAGAATGCTTCGCCGAGCACATAGCACATTTTGACTTTCCTAACAAGATAAAAATGCCGGCCAATGTAAAAACGTACGACGGAACCGAGGATCCTGACGACCATCTAAATGTCTTTTCCGGAGCAGCCACTGTAGAAAAGTGGAATAATGCCGAGTGTTGCCACATGTTTATGCAAACGTTGGTAGGTCCTGCCCGCTTGTGGTTTTGTGGTCTCCCTGCTCGCAGCATCTCATCCTTTGATGACCTCCGAAGGAGCTTCACCTCCAACTTTAATCCCTTAAGAAAGTGCACCAAAGACGCTGCCATACTGTACCAAATTCAGCAGGGGGAGCATGAGGACCTCCGAAGCTTCATAGAAAGATACAAGAGAGAAGGTTTGCAATATAGCGGAGCCACCGAAAAGATTCGAGTCTCGGGATTCATGGGGGCCATCCGCTCTAAAAAGCTATTGAGAAGGTTCCATGAAGATGTTCCTCAGACCATGGAAGAAGCTTTCGAGAGAGCCGAAGCCTTCCTTCGGGGGGAGGAGGCTCTCACTCGGCAGGATAACCGAAAACGGGATCGTGGAAGTTGGAGAGACAGCTCCACAAGCTCCCGAAGAACTAACTTCCAACCCTACAACGAGAGGCGATCTGGAAGGCCTTTCGAACCAAGAAGAAATGAAGAAAGGAGACGGTCTCCCAGACCTGGAAGGCATCAAGAGAAAGAAAGGCACGTGTTCACCGTCCTAACCAAGACCCCTCAAGAAATACTCTCCACCGAAGAAGTCAAATACACATTCCGACCTCCCCGACCTCTATCTAAACCAGCTAGCAAGAGAGATGCCAGCAAGCATTGTGCTTTCCACAACGACACTGGACACCACACGAATGATTGCTATCAACTAAAAAAGAGAATAGAAGAGGCAGTCAAGTCCGGGGAATTGGCCCACCTGATTAAGGACATCAAGGGAAGGAAAGATGAGGGGAGGAAGGACAAGGAGGTCAACATGGTTAGGCACGAGGGACCTCAGCAGATCAAGAGAGCTCGAACTGAGCCTTGGAACAAGCAGTACATTTGTCTCCCTCCAGCACCAGACGAATTAATCATCACCCCTGTAATAGTGGAAGCAGAACTAGATGGCTTCCCTATAGACAAGGTATACATGGACTGTGGTGCCTCGTCTGAGGTTATGTACGAAAGGTGTTTCGAGTCACTGAGTCCGGAGATCAAGTCCAAGCTCAAACCGTCCGACGCCTCCTTGGTGGGTTTTTCAGGGGAACGGGTACACCCCCTAGGGAAGCTCACACTTAGCGTCTGTTTCCGGGACGGAGACTTATCAAGGACAGAGGAGCTGACCTTCTCTGTTATCAGGTACCTCTCAAGTAACATCATCATCTTTTCACTGTCAAGGACAGAAGAGTTGACCTTCTCTGTTATCAGGTACCCTTCCAGCTATAACGTCCTAATTGGGAGGATGGGCATAGCAACCTTCGGAGCAGTGGTCTCGACAACACATGGTCTCATGAAGCTCCCAACACCCAATGGGATTGCAACTCTAAAACCAACAGAGGAAGCTCTTCTGATAGCTTCCGTGGAAGAAATGCAAGCTCCCAGGAAGATGACAGCACCAACCAGTGATCCCGTCCGGGACGTTAGCATAAACCCTGCCTATCCGGAGCAGACCGTGAAAGTAAACAACCTGCTCCCTGATGAGGTCATGTTTGAACTAATTAATCTTTTGCAGGACAGCAGAGACGT
Source organism: Ambrosia trifida (assembly GCA_028751855.1). Classification (NCBI taxonomy): domain Eukaryota; kingdom Viridiplantae; phylum Streptophyta; class Magnoliopsida; order Asterales; family Asteraceae; genus Ambrosia; species Ambrosia trifida. Next base: position 69,592,829 of record CM054126.1, on the reverse strand, counting down.
ATTTGCTTGGTGTCCCGGGGACATGACTGGGGTTCCCAAAAGGTTGGCAGAACACTCCCTCAACATAGCTCCCTCTTACAAGCCTGTCGTCCAGAAGAAAAGGAGCCTGGCACCCGTCCGGAGCCAGGCTGCCTGCCAGGAGGTTGAAAAACTAGTAGAAGCAGGGATTTTGAGGGAGATACAGTACCACTCGTGGGTAGCTAATCCAGTCATGGTAGCTAAACAAGATGGTTCCTGGAGGATGTGTGTGGATTTCAAAGATCTAAACAAGGCCTGTCCCAAAGACTGCTACCCGCTGCCCGAAATCGATTGGAAAGTAGATTCTCTCACCGGTTTCCAATACAAGTGCTTCCTGGACGCCTATAAGGGGTACCACCAGATCCAAATGAAGCAGGAAGATGAAGAGAAGACTGCCTTCCACACTGATAAGGGGATTTTTTGCTACCGAAAGATGCCATTTGGCTTGAAGAATGCGGGGGCAACCTATCAAAGGCTGGTGGATCAGGCCTTCTCAAAACGGATTGGGAGAAATATGGAAGCCTATGTAGACGACTTGGTCATTAAAAGCGAATCTGGGAAGGCAATGATCGAAGACATCCGAGAAACATTCGACAACCTCAGGGCCATAAACATGAAGCTTAATCCTGTGAAATGCTCCTTTGGGTTTGAGGAAGGAAAATTCCTTGGCCACATAGTTGGGAAGCAAAGCATTAAGGCAAACCCAAGCAAGATCCAAGCCGTCCTCGAAATGAAGTCACCCTCCACAAAGAAGGAAGTGCAGAGCCTCAATGGTAAGATTGTTGCCTTAAAACGTTTCCTACCTAAGTCCGCGGAGAAATCCTTACCTTTCTTTAAAACACTCAAAAATTGTATTGATAAGAAGGATTTCCGTTGGACCAAGGAGGCAGAGGCTGCCTTCCTGGAGCTCAAGAAACACATAGCTTCCCTGCCTGAAATGGCAGCTCCTAAAAAGGGGGAAGTCATAACAGTTTATTTGTCTGCAGGATCTGAAGCAGTAAGCTCAGTCCTCCTTGTTGATAGGGGAAAAGAACAGATACCTGTTTACTTTGTCAGCCGAGCTCTCAAAGACGCTGAAATTAATTACGCTCCCATGGAGAAGCTTGTGTTGGCACTAGTACATACCGCCAAGAGGCTAAGGCGGTATTTCCAAGCTCACCCAATGAAGGTGATCACTGATCAACCCCTACGATCCATCCTCGAAAAGCCGGAGGATTCAGGGAGGATGGCAAAATGGGCTGTCGGCCTTGGGAACACAAGATAGAGTATGTGCCAAGAAGGGCTTACAAAGGGCAGGTGTTCGCCGATTTTTTAACCGAGCTGCCCACCCTGCAGACAGAAGAGGAGATGAATGAGGTTGAGGAAGAGCAGCCTAACCTCCAGGGGAAGTGGTGCCTTTTCACTGATGGAGCCTCAAGTGTAGAAGGTTCCGGGGCTGGTCTCGTCATTAAAGACCCTCACGGAACTGAATACACTTATGCCCTCCGTCTGGATTTCCCCTGCACCAATAATGTTGCTGAATATGAAGCCCTGCTGGCCGGCTTGAGATTAGCAAGAAGCATGAACGTTCAAGAACTAACGGTGTTTGTTGACTCGAACCTGGTAGTCAAACAAGTGAATGGGGGGTACACCGCTAAAGAACCTTCGATGATCAAGTACAAGGATAAGGTCAAAGAACTGATTCAACAGTTCAAGACCTTTACACTAGAGCAAGTATCGAGAACTAAGAACAAGCAGGCAGATGCCCTAAGCAAGCTGGCCTCCCTAACGTTTGCTCACTTAACGAAGAAAGTTCTGGTCGAAGTACTTAAGGAACCCTCCATCAATGACGAAGAAGTCCAAGACATAGTCACCGAAACGGAATCCACATGGATGACCCCAATAGTGTCCTACCTTCAAGAAGGAAAGCTGCCAGATAACGAGCAAGAAGCAAAGCGGCTGGTCATCAAGTCAAGGCAATACACGATCGAGGAAGGCAAGCTTTACATGAAAGGATACTTGGCACCCCTGCTCAGGTGTGTTGGACCCAATCAAAGTGATTACCTCATCAGAGAGGTACACGAAGGGGTATGTGGAATGCATGCCGGTCCCCGTTCCGTGGTATCTAAGCTCATGAACCTCGGGTATTATTGGCCAACCATGCATAAGGATGCCTTCGAGACAATCAGAAGATGTGAAGCCTGTCAACTGCAAACGCCGGTGAAAACCAGCCCAAAACATGATCTTGTGCCCGTCATTTCTGCTTGGCCCTTCTACAAATGGGGGATGGACATAGTGGGACCCTTCCCACTAGCTCCGGGAAGACTGAAGTTCCTCCTAGTGGCAGTTGATTACTTCACTAAGTGGCCGGAAGTTAAACCATTGGCCACCATCTCAGGGAAACATGTGATGAATTTCGTATGGGAACAGATAATCTGTAGATATGGCCTACCAGGAGAGATCGTAACCGACAACGGGAAGCAATTTGCCAACAAGCCGTTCAGCAGCTGGTGCATCGAACTGGGCATCAAACAGGTTTTCAGCTCTGTAGCTTACCCCCAGTCCAACGGACAAGTTGAACGTATGAACAGGAGCATTGTGGAAGGCATAAAAGCAAGGCTGGGGAGGTACGGCAAGAAATGGGTGGACGAACTCCCAAGTGTTCTCTGGGCTATCCGAACCTTGGAGAAGACAAGTCACCAGAAAACACCCTACAGCCTAGTCTTTGGAAGCGAGGCCGTCATACCAGCTGAAATTGGGGTAAGCTCAGGAAGAAGCACAAGGCGAGATGCACAACACAACGAAAAGGAGGTCTTACTCAACCTGGACCTCCTGGAAGAGTCAAGAGATCAAGCCTCCATCAGAGAAGCTAGATACAAGAAGAAGCTCGAAGCCTACTATAATACAAGGGTTAAAAAGGAAGTCTTCAAACCAGGGGATCTCGTGTTAAGATGCAATGAGGCCAGCAAACAGCAGAGCGTAGGGAAGCTAGGTCCCCGATGGGAGGGCCCCTACGTCATCAAGGAAGCCCACAAAGGGGGATCCTACAAGCTAGCTGACCCAAACGGCAACATGGTCCCGAGGCACTGGAGTGATAAGCATTTGAAACGATTTTATGTTTAAACGGTTGTAATGCTACGATGTAATCCACATGAAACAGCTAATGAATGAATGAACTCTCTTTTTAAAAAAAATCATAGTTCACTTGTCACTTATCTTATCAAAGGGTGAGCCCCTCCTAACCAGGCTCCATGGGATCCGGCGCTATACCTACCCATGAAACGGGGATGAGCTCCTAGGCCACAACTGCTCAACAGGTAATGAGGGTGATAACCTCCCTGTATACAGGGTGAGTTCCTAATACAATCCACAACTCCATGGGACAAGTCCTTTAGTTGGAATACCTAAACCCATGAAAGAGGGTGAGCTCCTCACACCAAGACAGCTCGAACATGTTCATAACAGGTTACAAGTAACCCCCTAGGCTAAACATAGCCCCGGTTCTTCAACTTAAAAAACCTGGGATTAAAACGAACATTTTATAACCTATAAGAAAGGTTAAAAAGCTGATAGGATAAGCATTGCATCGGTTCCTTGGCTCAGTAGCCTGGGATGGGTGACTGCAGCATCCATCTCATGGCAAAAGGTTAAAGACATTGCAAACACTATAAACGACAAGCACAAATATTCAACACAACCAGAAATTAAATACTAAAAGCATCACCCCTAAAAGGGGGAGCACTTCCACTAACATAAAAGCCCGTAGGCCCAAATCATAAAAGAGTTTTTCAGTACATCAGATTCCCAAAACATAACATAGAAAGATTAAAACATAATGAAGTCATGGAGTGATGGAGTCTTCAGTTTCATCCACAGCATCATCTTCACCAGTGAAGGATAGAACTCGGTTCCCGACATCTTCATAAAGATCCTCGGTGTCAAGGCCTGCAAACGGGTCATCCTCACCAGCAGGAGGGACGGGGTCAACCTTCAAAGCTTGAATAGGGGAGGGGTTTTCAAATACCTGCTCCAAACAAGAAACATCAGACGTACCGGCAGGCTTTAAACGCTTCGAGCTACCCTCCCCGCCATCAGCACTCCCCAACATGATCCGAAGGGGCCTCTTTGACACGTAGGCATTAAAGACTTCATCGGCAACCTCTTTCTTCAAACCTTCAGGCTCCAGTCCTTGCAGGGAAGAGATAGGCTGATGGGAGGCCTTGGAAATGTTAGCAATGTAAGGATAAGTGGAGACCTCCATCGCCTTCACTGCACTCACAAATTCATCACCTGAAGAAGGCTTAAAGGCAGGAAGCTCCTCGATCTTCTGACCCTCAGCGGCTGCTTTGAAACCAGCTTGTATCCCCCCATGACGTCCGAAAGCAATAGCCTTGGCATAAATGTCAGCCAATGGAGCATTAAATTCCTGGGAATGAAGCAAGTTAGTAACAAAACGGGGAACCCCCCTTGAGATCAGCCAATCCCTCTCCTCGGTCAGACGATCCACTTGAGCTCTCAACTCTACACCAACCTTCTCCACACCAGCCAGTTCTTGCCTAACAGCCTCCCTGGCCTTAGCAAGACCCTCCCTTTCTTCAGCTACCTTCATCTTCTCATCATTCAGACCACGAAACATCTTATCAAACTTCTCTTTCTCAAAACCAAGCTGAGTCCTGGCCACCGCCAACTCATGAACCAAGTCCTTCTCCCGAGCAACATATTTAGTTAACTCCTCCTTCACCTTTTTCAATTCCCCCTCATGCTTTTCATAAGCTCCCTCCACCTGCTCACTCCGAACCAACAAACTACCCCACCTAGACATACCATCAGGAAACAATGATAAGAACTGACCGAAATGGAAGTACATCTTCTTCATCAAGTCTTTGTCCGTCCACTCCCGATGTGCAGCCCTTTCGGCATCAGGAACACAATGGTCAATCAAGTCTCTGCAGACGGAAGGCCTCTTCAACAAGTCAGAACTCTTAATACCCCACTTTGGAACATAAACCTCCTCACTTTGACCCTGTGGGGCAGGAGCATCAGCACTAACACCAGCAACCGATTTTGAACTCTCCCCTCCTTCGCCTCCTGACAGCAACAACTTCTGGTCCCCACTCTTGGCTACCACATCCTTAGGCTTTTTAAACACAACATCATCTTTTTTAGGAGAAGACAAAGTCAACTTACCCTTCCCGGTGGCAGGCATACCTCCCATGGCAGACGCAATCAGTGAGGAATCTTCATCTTCCTCCTCAATAACAAGAGGAACGGCAGGAACACTCCCTGGCCCAGAGGAAACACCTTGAAGTCGCTTGCTGGAGCGACGAAGACTGATGGATCTCTTCACTGATGGCTCTGCAACAGTAGATGGAGAAGAGGTAATGCTGGTATATTCCCCCTGGAAACGGACATGTTCAGTCCTAATCACCACATTCTTCCCCTCAGCAGAGGTCCGAACTTTGAACTTAACATCGGCAATGTCATCCAAGGCGAGGAAGTCAAGAGTGCTCATTTCTGCAAAAAAGGAAAAACAAAGAATTAGACGTCACAAAGGGACAAAAAGGAGGCAAAAGAAAATAAACCTCAACAACACATACCCTCCCCACCGTGATAAATCACAGGTTCTGTCTCTGGGTCATCCCAGTTAACACTAAGACCCATCATAACAAGAAAATCCTCAGGGAAAGTACGGAGACGGGTAGGACAGGTTCGAAGCTTCTCCAATAACTCCTGATCAAGGGTGTCAGACTCAGGCTCTTTTTCATTAAGAGGAGTATCAGGAGACCTCCTTGGAGCAGTGAATGGAAGAAAATCAGAGTTCAAAAAGAAAAATTTGTCCTTCCAAGTAGACACAAGGCCAATGACACTGGAAATCAGGGCTGGTTCACATTGAGTTTTCTCAATGGTAAACCAGTTTCCATTTTTGGCTAACCTAAAGAACCGACGATACATGGACAAAGAAGGCTCATGGCCAAGACAACGACACACTACTTCAAAATGGATGATACAGGCTACACCGGACGGACACAATTGATCAAGACCCAGTTGGTGGTATTCCAAAACATTTAAGAAAAACCTAGAAAAAGGGTATCGAAGATTACCCTGATCAAACTGACGAGTATACACGGCTAGTTTACCGGAAGGAACAGAGGTTACCGGAGTCTTACCCTTCGGAACGGAGGGTTCAAAAGACAACGGTACACCGATTTCTGAACAAAACTGTTCAGCGTCAGCCTTAGATAAACGGGTAAATTGAGAAAGAAGATCACTTTTAGCCATAACGACCAGAAACAAGAGTGCACAAGGAAAGGAGGCACTTACCGATTTTATAGGAGAAATAAGGATGCCGGCGAGAGTGGAAATCGTGGGAAAGAGAAGGTGGTTTTACTAAAAAGGGAATGGAATGAGGGATTAAGGGGTTTTCCCCTTTTAAAGCCCAAAAAATTTGAAATTAAATAACCTACAAACGGTTACCAAGGCAAAAATCATCCATCTCCCCATAGGATGACGTCAGCCTGCATAGCCCATCAAATCAGCAGCCGAAGCAGCAGCTGATGGGACATTGGTCTGCCGCCTAAAAAGTAATGATGGCAAGCAGTATTTAATTACAAAATTAAATGAAGGGACAAGAGTTAGATTAAAATATTAGCAAGGACATGACACAATTTTTACAGCTCCCATAAGGGAGCTTGGGGTCCGTTAAACTCCTCGGCACGCAGGTCCGTTACACCAACGCTGCTACCGAGGAACGACACATTTTACAAGTCACAAGCACTTATAACTTCTTTACAAATGCTTATGACTGGGGGGCTGATGACGTGGGTCCTAAAACGACCACGTCTAAAACCCTTGTCAAGAAAATAAAGCAAAGTAAAAAAGGTATTAAGGTTTGTAGAACTTCCTGGACCTGAAACGCTAACATAAGGCAGCACGGCTGCCCTATGGCAGCTGTGCAGCAGAAAGTGAACAGTAGAAAATGTTGGAAATGTAAAAAGGTGCTTCAGCTTTTGACTATTGGCATAAAACAAAACATCACACAGCTCCATGTCCACCTAGGAAATAGAAAAAGCTGAATATGCACCAAAAGGGTAAAGTCTCACTGCAGGCAGCTGAAAGAGAGTCAACCATGGCCAGGTATAGTAAGTATGCTACCCTAAGGGAGCTCCTGGGCAGATTTCTGTTGCCTATATAAGGAGACCCTTGGGTTTGCATTCCACACTTTTCTCACTTCTCCTCTTACTCTCATACTCTCTACATTATTAACTCCAAAAGAATACATACTTATTCTCACGCCGGAGTCCAAACGCAGGAGACCCCCTCCTGCGTTAAGGCTAACGGTGTTTGCTTCCTTGTGCAGGTCCATTCCAGGAGCCAGAGGATCCCCTTAACCATAACTTAAACCTAATATTCCATTAACCCTTTAACCTAAACATCTCGCAACCTAATCCCGGTCATTTTCCTTGTTGTAGCAACAAGGTCAAAACCCAAGCAAAATTTGAGCACGCTTGAGGTTCAAGATGAGGAACTAAGGTACCGCGAGGTGTCTGAGCTGCTCAAAAGTGGGGAGGTGAATATACCAGGCATCGTTAACCCATCACAACTGGCTAGTTTCTTGAAACCTAAACCCAAGGATAAATGAAGTTATGTAAGAGGACTAGTTATGATTAAGTTATTCAAATAAAATGTTGTTTGAATGTTAGTAACATGGTTATGACAGTGATAATGACATTAGTTTCTTTTATTCCCATCGATTGTTTATGGTATTGGCAATGACATTAGTCTCTTTTAATCCGAACAAATGATTATAATTTCGATAATGGCATTATTTTCTTTTAATCTCAGCAAACAACGTCACCAGGTTATGGATTAAGTAATTAATCAAGGCGTATATAAACCATCGAAACCAATCCAATGGATGATGAAAAATATCGAGAAATTGTAAAAAAGATGTTGGCAAAGTAACGGTCGTATTTTTGTTGATTGTAACATAGGAATGTTAATAACTAAATATTTTTTTTAAAAATATAATAAAAAGATATCAAAATGTGAATATCTTAGTACGACTTATTTAGTTATTTTTTTTTTCTAAAAGAAAAAAAAAGAATTGAAATTTTTTAAGTTCCATCATATTATATCATATCACATTACCTCATATTATATCATATCGTATCGTATCATATCATACCGTATCATATTGTATCGCAACGTATCATATTGTATTGTATTACATTATATTACATTACATCAAACTTCACATCATAACATACCATAACAGACCATAATATTAATTTTATTCACACATCACTTTAATCAAATTATAAGCAAAAAAACATTCAAACTAAAGATGTTAGGGCTAAAACATATTGAGTAATAATCTTTACAATGATATATAATCTATCTATATTATTAATATATATAAAAGAATTGAACATTGCTGACGTGGCGTGCAATGGTGCCTTCAACCTATCCATGAAACTGCCATGTGGCATCGTAATTGAAAGATTTTAATGTGTTTGAATTATTTCTTTTTTTAATTAAAAAAAAAGATAAACATAAAACCCTAAATTTATTCTCAATTACTAAAATTAAATTGAGTTATTTTAGGAAAAAATAAATTTAAAAACAAATTTAAATTTTTCTCTCTTATGTTTCTTTCCATAATTTTTAAACGTTAATATCTTTTATATACGAGATTCTTTAAATAAAAAAATTATAGCAAATTAACGAGCGTTTTATTATCTTTCCAACGAGTACCATAGTGCTATATAAAAAACGGAGAAAAAAACGACTATTTTTTGTGGGGTTTCGTTCATACAGGAAAAAAAACACAAAGTGTTCAGGTTATTCATTAATCATGTTTTTTCTTTTAAACCAGGTTCTTATCTACGATGTTGAAATTCAGCGCAATCGTCATGCTATCATTGGAATTTTACCCTTCTAAAGATTGATAGGTATACTTCATCAAGAGAAGCTAGGAGAAAGAATCGCGCAACACTGTAACACATGGTGTCACCTTATAGCAAGGTTATTTTTTTTATTTATTTAATTACAAGAGTAATAATTATTACTATTAGTATTAATATTATTAGAATGGTTATATTTTTCAACCCTTGCTGATGTAGCATTCAATGGTGACTTCAACCCTCTCTTGATTCTGCCACGTGGCATAATGAGGTGCAAGATATATTTCTTTTAGCCAATTGTTTTTTCTTTTAAATATTAAAAAGCAAATAATCAGTTAAGATTTTCAATGTAAAGATCCATTTTGAATTTTTAGAAATTATTTAATAGATAATTTACGTAATAAAAAAGACACGTCTCTTAACATCCTTTTTGAAAATATTTATTTTTAAACTTTAAAAAAGAAGTATATCTTTCAATTTAAATTGAGATGTATCTACTAAAATTTAGATAAATATTGATTCATATGTTGTTTTCCTAGCATCTATAATCTATAATCTATAACTTATAATAAAATAATTCAATTTCTATGATGTGGCATTCTATGGATGCCTCAACCCCCCCCCCCCCCCCCATTGAATGTGTCATGTGGCACTTTGAGGTGATAGTATTTAATTTATTATTTTAAATAAAAGATAAATTTTTAAATTTATATTTTCTTTTTTTAAATAAAATCTATATCTATATTATCTTAAAATTTCAAATATGTTAATTAATATCTTTTCCTTATTTTCCTCTCACATTTTTAAATGTTAATTATTATTTTAAAATTTCAAATATTTTAATTAATATTTTTATCTTTATTTTCCACTCACAATTTTTAAACGTTAGTAACTTTTATGTATGATATTTTTTTTGAAAAAAAATTTACACCAAATTAACAATCGTTTTATTATATTTCCAACGAGCACCATAGTGCTATACAAAAAAACGAAAAAAATGTTTTTTTAGTGAGTTTTTGTTCATGCAGAAAAAAAAACACGTGTTTAGGTTATTTATTAATCATATATAGGCAAGTACTAATCGTGTTATGATAGTATATATGTTTTTAAACCTACTATTACATATATGAATTGCCCATGTTCATGTTCTATAACGATATGCTTAGCATTAAAAGAGGTTGGGATTTTTTTAATCTGCTGGGAACGCAGCATGAGAGCCCCTTTTCGTAGTATAAACATTAGAACAATTTTCTTTAGCATTAAAAGTGGTTGAGACTGTTTACTTCTTTTATCCTTTTTTATTAAGTCATATTAGATTTTCAACCCTGGGACACTCCCGGGGTAATCAGCTAGTCTATATACATATAATAAACCAAAGCATTTTTGATGACATGGCACTTAATGGTGCATTCTACCCCTTGAATATGCCATGTGTCATCCTATGTGTCACTTAGTATTTAAGTTAAAAAAAAAACATCACAAAAAACCATCTCCTCTCTTCTCCTCCAAACCCTACCTTACTCCTTCTTTCATCTAATAACAATAGATCTTCGATTTCACTGTAGATTTCTTCTATAATCTAAGTTTCAACGGAATTATGAGGTATATGTTTTGTGATTGTTATTTTATGTTTTGACAATATCGATTATATGTAGATCTCTTCAAACCCTATATTGTTTTTCTTTATTATTACGCCGGTCTCCTGTACATGGCCCTTCTCTTTCTTTGTTTTTTGTGTTCCTTAAGTAAGTCCCAGGGTTCCTTCTCCTCTATGTTCCTTTTCCTTTAGATCTTCATCATCTTCTTCTTTGAGTAACTACCTGTAAAGGTTTCTTCCCCCCTATAACCCTATTATCATCATATGGCATCTAATCGTTACCTTTCTTGCAGGTTTTTCACCACTAATAGATGGATGATTCGGTTGTGGTGGACTGACTTCATCGGGAATGTGTGGCCCTCGGTTAGTGAAACGACACCGTGACGGTTAAAGGGGGTAAGGGTTCTGGTATGGGTAGTCGTAGGTGAGGTACGTTGCAGCCGAGTTTGGATGGTGAGGATCTTATAAATTTGCTTCACGGTTCGGATTATTAAGGTTGAGGTTAATCTAACTGTGATATCATAATACATGAGCTACATTATATGATATGATACAATTCCTAAATTCTAACTGTGTGACAACATCCGATGCTATCAAAGTTTCCCGTGAAGTGGAAATCGAAAGGCAATATATTATGACATCATCTCCATACACATAGAAACATCTTATTATATTATATGTTTGTTTCTAAATAATTGTTTATAAAATTTTAGTTTTCTGTATACTTAAAATCTTAATAACAAGGGAGAGATCTTTTGTTGTATTGACAAAGATTGATCTTATGAACCAGGGTACTAATGCAGTTGATGTAAGCTAGCCTTCACTATACAGTTCATGTTTTCTGAATCAAGCATATGCGCTTTTCAATACAAATTTTGAGGAATTATTTTTTAATAGTTTTTGGCTATAAAAGTAGACTTTCTTTCCTTAACCATCTTTTTATTTCTATTTTCAGGGAAAATTTTATATGATTTTGCAGATATGTAGAGCTTTTGATCAGACTCTCAAACATCTTGATAAAATGTATCATCTACTACTTTCCATGGTGTGGGTTGTCTTACATTTACATCATGTCATTGACTCTTTTTTGCCATGTACTGAAAGTCATTTATCCGAAACCATGGTATCAAAATTCTAGATAAAAATATTTTCTTTTGTTGAAATTATCAATAATAAACGTTGGATGTGTAACAGGTTTGTGCGCCGCAACACGCGAGGAGTAGAAAACCTGTTTCTTAGAAACTGAAGATATTTTGGCGAAGTTATCTTATGTCAGTGACGAAAGTGAAGATGAATAGGACAGCTATGTAGTATGTACATCTATTTTGTATCATCATTGTATTATTGTCTATCGCATTTGTTGTGTACTATGTGATCTTGGTTAATTCGCCATATTATAGGTATGACTTATTGCATTCATTTTGTTTGGTGTTGTTTCTCCCTTATTTATTGTTATGAGCTTTTTCGATGTTAGTGCTTGATAACGGTGGTGTGGCATTGGTGCCACTTGACACGATTTTACTCCCATGCCGCAATGCGGTACAACTCTAAATATGGATTATTATGATCATACATGCATACTTATAATTCAAGTCAACCTTTTATTTTAAACTTCTCACACACGACACGTTGATATTATTACTATAAATAAGATTCTCCAACCCACATTTTATCACGACATATTAATTTGTCAACCCCGGGACGCTCCCGGGGTATAAACTAGTTAAGTTAGAATAATTAAATTAATTTGATTGCATTAACATCTTCAAATAATATCGCTTCTATTTGAATTCTTGGTTATTCAATTTCTAAATAACCAAGAAATAAATAAACAAATTATACTGATTACATGGTATTTTCTTAGCACAATCATAATCAAGGTGCTACATGATCTTAGTTATTTAGAAATTAAACCAACTTCATAGGAGGGTGCCCGGACAATTGATTTGAATGTTGGTTTTACGTCCCTTAGATTGAAGCCCTATTCGATTCCAACATAAAGTATTGCATATGGGTTGTAGCATATGTTAATGAGGCAGATCGAATTTTTGAATCTTTAAGTGGTTAAATAATAGTATTTTTTAAAAATTAAATATAAATAAATACCCTTGTTTCCTCAATTCCTTGAAACCCTAGATATCTTTTGTGCCCATCTTGAATTGACATTAAAGCACTCACATCTCATTCATCTTATTTTATGAATGGGTTCTTCATATTTTAAAAAGTAGGTTTGAGGGGTTGTGAGTGAAGGAGAGAACATATTATTGTCCATCTGTATATTTGAAAAACTATTGTTCACCCATCATGATTCATTAATATTATTTGAAAGTGGCTGTGAATGAAAGAAAGAGAAAAGGTAATGATAAAGGTATAAAAAATATTATTTAATTAAAAATGAGAGAAAATGTATTGGTTTTTAGTGCAATTTGGTAGTTGGACATAGAGGATGAGATATGAATGCCTGACGCCACCCCTTAGGGATGGCAATGGATCGGGTTTGGAACGGGTTTATGTAATCCCAACACCATACCCGATTAGGTATGCTTGTCTCAAACCCATCGGGTTAGTATCTGGTAATTACCCATGGGGTATTGGGTATCCCCGCGGGTTTCGGGTAAACCCGTTAATTTTTCAAACTTACCCATTAGTTATATCCGACTAAAAACCTGCCGGGTATCTTTTAGGGAATTACTAACCAATTATATTTAGCATTATTAAATATATATATGTAAATGATTACAATGTATAAATATAAAATACTTAAACCATATAAAAACACTCAAAGACATAGATAACTGATAGTATACTGATATGTTGTTAATAATTCAGGGAACAGAAATGTAATAAGTCATAGTTAAAGGTCTGATATGTTAGTAGTTGGTTATCAAGTTTAGGCGGGAAAGTTAGTTAAACAATTGTATTCGATATATAGTTGATTGATCTAATGAGAATGGTATCGAATTGTTTGGCTAATCCTCATTCTCTGTTTCTGTCCTTAATTCGATTCTTATCATTGTTGGTATCAAAGCCAGCTGTCCTCGGCTGTTTGATTATCATAACTACCACTACCAACCATCGTAACTAATCACCACTAACCACCGCAACTAAATTCTGCCACCGTCTTTTTATACCATTTTCACCATTATCAACCTACTTACACCATTTCCATTCCATTTCTGCTTATATCTTTCGATTCAATCCATCATCTTTTTCATTTCCGATCAAGATTTTAACAATACTTTGATCAATTTTTTTTATCTCTGTTCTTCATCATTTCTATCATCTACCTATTAAATTCACTAACAAGCTTGTGTTGATCAATTTGTGATCAATACGTTCCATTGAAGTAATCAATCCGTGATTCTTCAATTCTTTGGATCGATCATGTAGTGATTTGTCCAATCTGTTCCATATATTCATTCTTTTCATTCCTTTCTATCTCTTGTTTTCTTTGATTCTGTATCATCATGACAACTCGTAGTAGATCTGATCAAGAAAAATCCTCAATCGAAAAGACTGTGGATGAACATTTTGTTTCTTTGTTAAAGATTGATGCATTCATGCAAAAATCTGAAGCCACCATTGCTAATCTCAATGCTAGTGTTCAAGCCCTTTTATTGAAAATGAACAACACTACCACAAGTAATGGAGATAATAATAATAATAATGGCATGGTTGCAGCCTTTGGCCCTACATCAAGAAATGAAAGATTGCATAGAATTGGGAAAATTGATTTTCCTAAATTTGATGGGACTGATGTTGATGATTGGTTGTATAGGTGTGATCATTTCTTTAGTGTGGATGAAACACCTGACAACTTCAAAGTGAGATATGCCGCTATTCATTTGGAAAGGAAGGCAGTCAAGTGGCACCAATCCTACTTGAAGTCTAGGGGGATACCCATCTCTGAGATTACCTGGCCAGAATATTCTGAAGCCATTGTGAACAGATTCTCAGAGGTATTGTTTGAAGATGCTATGGGTATGCTCACTTCTATGGTCCAAACTGGTCCATTAGAAGAATTTTGTGACGAGTTTGATGCATGCCTTCTTAAGGTGTCTATTCCAGAACCCTATGCTGTTAGTGTGTTCTTGAAGGCTGTAAAGCTAGAAATAGGTGGACCAGTGAGAATGTTTAAACCAACCAACATGAAAGAGGCTTATTACTTGGCAAAAATACAAAACAACACTAACAAATCACTATCCTACCCATCCAACAACCAAATATATCCTTCCAACACTTCTTCCTATCCAAGAAACCAATCTGTTAAACCACCTGTTAATGTCACTCATTTACCTTTGTTACCTGCCCCTCCTGCTTCAAAGAAACTCAATTCCACAAAAAAAAACTAACTAGTAAGGGAATTGAATTAAAAAGATCCAAGGGGGAATGCTTTTGGTGTACTGAAAAGTTCATACCAGGACATAAGTGTCCCAACAAGCAGTTGTTTGTATTAGAAGTGGTGGGATTAGATGAGAAAAATGAAGTTTTGGAAATTCTTGACCCTTTGGACCAACAAGAATGGCCTGATCCTCATATTTCTATTAATGCTTTGACTGGAGTTCAAACATTTTCAACTATGATTGTGATTGGCTGCATTGGGAATGTGCAGTTGAGGATCTTGGTGGATTCAGGATCTACTCATAACTTCTTGAGCAAAAGGTTAGCCCTGAAACTGAAATGTCTTCTTAAGTCTATAGCAAATATGACAGTAGGACTGTAGGAATGGCTAATGGGTCAAAAATAGATTGTGCCAACTATTGTCCTAATTTCCAATGGAGTATGCAAAACCTATGGTTTACCACTGATGTCTTGGTTATCCCTCTTAATAATTATGACATGGTGTTGGGTATTCAGTGGCTTTTGACATTGGGAGAAATCTTGTGGAACTTTGTTGACTTGACCATGCAGTTTACAATTGGTAACACTCAATGTAAACTGAAGGGCATTAACAACAATGAGCTATCATTGTGTTCAGTTGATACAATGGATAGTTTATTGGGAAGGGAAGATAAGGTTGTGGAGGCTCATTTATTCAGCATACAGTTGCAGCAGACTGCTGATGAGTTCCAACATGGTACTAAGGTGTCAGAAGTTGTTTCCAATGAGCAGTTGGACAACTTATTGTCAAGATATGATGATGTTTTTCAAGTTCCATCTTCTTTGCCACCAAACAGAGAATTTGATCATAATATTGTGTTAAAAGATGTGTCTAAGGTGGTAAATTTGAAGCCTTACAGATATCATGCTGCCCAAAAAGACATCATTGAGAAGTTAACTAAGGAATTGATTAATACAGGAGTGGTCAGAGGTAGTTCCAGTCCTTTTGCTGCCCTAGTGGTGTTGGTCAAGAAAAAGGATGGTACATGGAGATTTTGCATTGATTACAGAAGGCTAAATGAAGCTACAGTAAAAAACAGTTACCCCATTCCCTTGGTGGAAGAACTGTTTGTTGAATTGGGTAAGGTTGTCATTTTTTCAAAACTTGACTTAAGAGCAGGATATCATCAGATTCGAATGAATGAATCAGATATCCCAAAGACAGCTTTTAGAACTCATGAAGGTCTTTTTGAATTTGTGGTCATGCCTTTTGGCCTTACAAATGCACCTGCTACATTCCAATCTTTGATAAATCATGTGTTCAAACAGTTCATGAGGAAGTTTGTATTGGTGTTTTTTGATGATATACTGGTGTATAGTTCTTCTTTTGAGTTACATCTACAGCACCTTCAACAGGTCTTACAAGTCTTAAGAGACCAACAATTGTATGCAAAGAAGTCTAAGTGTACATTTGGAGGTGAATCTGTGGAGTACTTGGGTCACATTATTTCTCACAAAGGAGTCTCTACTGATCCTAAGAAAATTGAAGTAGTCAGACAATGGCATGTTCCTACCAACATTAAACAGCTAAGGGGTTTTTTGGGTCTGACAAGTTATTAAAGGAGGTTTATTCAATCCTATGGCATCATAGCTAGACCATTAACAAATTTTCTCAAAAAAGATGCCTTCAAATGGACTAATGAGGCTACAACTGCTTTTGAACAACTCAAAGAGGTAGTGACCCATCCACCAGTGCTAGCTTTACCTGATTTTTCAAAACCATTTGTCATTGAAACAGATGCTTCAGGAAAGGGTATTGGTGCTGTGTTGATGCAAGGGGCCATCCTATTGCTTTCATCAGCAAGGGCCTCTCTGCAAGGCAACAAGCTCTACCAGTTTATGAAAGGGAACTATTGACCATTATTTTTGTTGTTAAATACTAGCATAATTACTTGTCCCTAGGCCATTTCATTATTAGAACTGATCAAAAGAGTTTGAAACACCTCTTAGATCAGAAGATTACAACATCACTTCAACAGGCCTGGCTTTCCAAACTAATGGGGTATGATTTTGATATCATATATAAGCAGGGAAAGGATAATGGGGTTGTTGATGCACTGTCCAGGGTCCAAGATCCAGTTTTAATGGCCATTGCCCTGCATACTTTCGATAGCAGCCTGTGGTCCAGGGTTCAAGCTTCTTGGAATTCTGACCAACATCTGAACTTGATAGTTCAGTCTTTTAATGATGGCCAAACCCATGAGCACTTTGAGTGGAGGAACAATACTTTGTACAGGAAGGGTAAAATTGCAGTAGGCAATGATGAGGAATTGCAGAAAGACATAATTACCCTCTGTCATAGTGAAGCTACCGGTGGTCATTCAGGTATGCATGCTACAACTCAAAGGATTAAGTCCTATTTTTTCTAGAAGGGGTTGCATAAACAGGTCAGAATTTTTATTAGAACCTGCACTGTATGTCAAAAAGCTAAGTATGAGACTGTAGCAACACCAGGGCTTATGCAACCATTGCCAATTCCTCAACATGTGTTTTCAGGTATTTCTATGGATTTTATTGGGGGTTTACCAAAATCTCAAGGAAAGGATGTTATCTTGGTAATAGTTGACAGACTAACCAAGTACAGTCATTTTTTGGCTCCATCTCACCCCTTTACAGCAGCTCAAGTAGCCCAATTATTCTTAGATCAAGTGTTCAGATTACATGGTTGGGTAGACACTATAGTCTCTGACAGAGACCCTATTTTTGTTAGTCAGTTCTGGAAAGAATTCACTGCATTGCAGGGTATTCAACTGGCTTTATCTACTGCTCATCATCCTCAAACGGATGGCCAAACAGAAGTCGTGAACAGGTGCCTAGAGACCTATCTTAGATGCATGGTTATGGATAAACCTGCATTATGGGTCAAGTGGATACCACTTGTAGAGTTTTGGTATAACACTAACTTTCATAATTGTTAGGACAAAGAGGATTGGTGAAACCACTTTTGCAAACCTTAGTCTAATTCACTTCTGTCAAAATATTCTAAGTATAGAGCTGCTGAAGAAGGAAGATCAAACTGCTGAAGAAGAGATTACACAAGTACTGAAGAAGAAAAGTCATCAGAAGTTCTGAAGTCCAAACCAGACATTTCTACTGAAGAACTACTGAAGACAAACTACTCATCAGTAGTTTGTCATTCATCAGTACTTATGAGAAGATCTTTTCCACCGCCTTTTTGTATCAGTAGTTTATTAGTTTAGTATTACTTTTACTTTATGTACAAGTTCCAAGATTGCAACTTGTTGCAACTTGTCTCTGAACTTGCTTTTTGGAAAGGTTCATGTATTTGTAAAGTCTATAAATAGAAGGGTTCATCCCTCTGTTTTAGACATTGATTTTAATACAGAAATCCTTCAAAGCATATTATTGTTATTTCCATTTCATATTTATTGAGAATCTGTCTAAGTGTTTCATTCACATTCAATACTTAGATTCTCAATAAATACTTATCATTTATTAGTTTCTCAAACATCTAGGGGGAGTAATAACTCTTGTTGATAAGTGTAGCTTTAAACTCATATCATTCCGCTGTGCTATCACTCATAAAGAACTTGCTAGACACTTAAGTGTACACTAGCAAGTTCATACAAAAAAGCAATACTGATTCAACAAAAATTGGTATCAGAGCACTGGTTTATCTGATCACATATCAATCTAACACATTGAGAATCAGACACAGGCTCTTATTGATATTCAATAAAGGATTATAAGCTCACTTTTATCAACATCCATCACTTTAAGAGATATTTGACAAATCAATACTCTTTAAAATGGATCCTCATAATACTGGTTCTGCCAATAAACCTGCTATGCTAGTAAGAAATGAATATAACATCTGGCAAAGGAGAATGGCAAATACCTTATCACAGACCAACACAGGTTGCTGGAAATCTGTGATATATGGTCCTCATAAACCAGTAAATATCAATCTTGAAACTAAAGAAGAAATTCCAAATGTAACAACCGGCAAAAATGAGGTAATTCCGTACTAATTAACTAATACGCGATTAACGTAATTAAATGAAATTATGTGTGGATTTATTTATCAAGGCCTTAGAAAGATAGCAATTCCCAAATAATGCATAGGAATGCATACGTTTAATGACAAAACATGATAAGATCATGTGCGAGTAAACTTATCCGGTATGGACGCTGGTGATTACCCGGTAAAAATTAAATAAGTGAAAAGGATCCCGGACACCCGGGATATAAAATAAAGAGTAATTTCACAAAATATAATGGGTTTTGGAACTCCAAAGCCATAAGTGGGAGCTTTTTATACAAATCTCCCGGTAACGAATAAAGTGCGCGTACCGCCCCCGATACGCGTATAACTTATAATTTCACCCGGCAAAAGCCTAAATAACTAATCAACGCTTAAACTGGGCTATGTTTAAGGGTTATTAAAGGTATTTTTAATATCCGGATAACACGCGGTCAAAACCCGAAAAATACCCGGACAACACCCGAACGAGAGGGAATTAAACATAACAAATAATGGGTAAAATATTTAGTGATGTGGACCCCACCCAAACACCCCAAGGGGCTGGCCTAGAACCCCATCCCCATATGATTAATCCTCCTTTTTATTAATTAACCCACTTAATATTATTAGTAATCATGAGGATTAAAATGCATGAATTAGCATTAGGTAAAAACTAGCTAATCTCCTTCTTTCTCTCTCTAAACTCACGGCCAACACCCTCTTAATGCATCCCCCAAAGATTTTCATATCTCTTATAATCTTCCTAAAGATATCATATAATCTATGGTAGATACACATAATCTCTAGAGATATGATGAAGATATTATAAAGATACATACATGCATACTTGAATCAACAAAGCCAAAAATCTTCTTCTTCTTCCCCCTTGTGGCCGTAACATATACCCCTCCCACATACATTCTCTTTTCAAGTTTAACACTTCCAAATCACCTCTAAATCTTCATCTTTCAAAACCCCATTGTGTGTTTCAAGAGCTTGGAGCTTAACCACTTGGAAGAACACACTAAACCCCATTCAAATCCAAGGTTTTTGTCTTCCCTAGCCTTGAGCTAGTAGTAAGTTTTTAACCTTGCTTTGATCATTAATATTCATGTTATGTGTTCTTAGAAGCAAGTTGTACATGAATGGGTAAAATGTGGTTTTTGAAACATAAGCGTAAATATATTTTACCAAGAGTAAAATGGATGAGTAAAAATAGTAGATGGATCATGGACTTAATGCTAGTAATGTAGTATTTCTAAAAATTATAAAACATATACATACACTTATGAAGGATGATGATTTGAACATGAGTTATGAAAGTAACTTGAATATGCTAAAAGATAGTTTTGATCATCATAAAATGACCATCTAATGTCTAAAATAAGTTGGAATATGTTAGATGTTCATAAATGTAAAAGTTACATATTTAAAGTCTACTAACTTGGATGAGTGAAATTTGGGTATGTTGGATAAAAAACATTAAACACACATGTTAGTAGCATCAATGATGGAATATAAGACTATTAAAAGTGGTATGATGTAAAAATAACCAAACATTAAGAAGATGATTCTTCAAAGTCCACTAATTTGGAAGAAAAATGCTAACTTTGAAAGTTAGGATGGAAAATGCAACATTTATAAGTTAAGGGACTAATGTTGTAACTTTGAAAGTTGAGGGGACTAAAATAAATATTTTAGAAACTTTGGTCCAAAAATGCATTAACGGAAAGTTTGGTGTCAAAAGCATAAATAATGATTTTTCCAAGGATAGTTTTGGTAAACACTAGGAAACTACTTGTGTATTTTGTATAAAAAGTGTATTTTTATAAAAATGGAAGTTTATAAAAATATGGACTTGTATTAACATAAGGATTTTATAAAAATAAAGGTTTTTATAAAAATGTTGAACAAGAGTAAAAACTTGAGAAAACTTATACAAAAATGGATACTTTTATATAAATGGGAATATAAAAGTGTCG
This sequence comes from Ambrosia trifida, assembly GCA_028751855.1. Lineage (NCBI taxonomy): Eukaryota > Viridiplantae > Streptophyta > Magnoliopsida > Asterales > Asteraceae > Ambrosia > Ambrosia trifida. Next base: position 69,571,985 of record CM054126.1, on the reverse strand, counting down.
GAAACATTTTTGGGTATATAAGTTAACAAGTTGAATTAAAAATACAAAAGTATATTTTAACCTTCCAAGTAATATGTGTTTGGGAAATGGAAGGATAAATAATATTTCTATAGGACGCATATTGGAAGAAACTTGGAAAAATTTAACTATCGGACTTAGTTACATAAACTAACTATAACGGATAAACGGACAAACAAGAGAAAAATGCCATTGCGGCAAAATGAGAAAATATATATTTTAAGAAGTAAAATATATATAACATGGGTTGAAAATTATATAACACTTTCCTAAGTGTTAGAGAAAACATTCGTGGAAGAAAACATAACGTAGAGGATTAAAACGTTAAACAACGTATGGACTTAACAAGAAAAATTACACGTTTATATATGTATATATATGCTCGTTTTGACGAAATTCTAGTATATCTATTTGAATGGGAAAGTAGATATGCGAGAAGGAACCGAGACGAGTAGGCAAATATACATATATATATGTGTATACCGACGAGATCCTAGTATATTTATTTGAATGGGAAAATAAATGTACGGCATGGTAAGTCGAGTCGGGCGTTAAGAATATACTACCGAACGACAAGACCTTAGCATATTTATTTAAATGGGAAAATAAATATGCGGCAAAATGAGTCGGGTCGGGTATTAAGAATACATTATATCGAACGATACGATCTTAAGTATAATTATTTAAATGGGAAAATAATTATACGTTAGGTGGAGTCGTGTCGAGATTAATAATGTACAAGTTAAAAGGATATTGTAACACCCCAACCGATGGCGGAATCATCGAGGTGCCACGTAGTGACGATTGTTCAAAAGCTCATGGTACTAAAATGTAAATATTATTGAATAATCCAAAATTATTTTCATGCTTAAAATCTTATGTTGTGACTATATTCAACTTAAAATTTTACAAAAATATATATATATATATATATATATATAATATAATGAAAAAGTGACGGATGTCACAGATATTAACAAGAATAATACATAACTTGTAAGAAAAGGGTAAACCATCGCCAACGAACCTAGGATACGCGTTTAATTAGACGGGAATTGGAATAACACGTGGTCGGGGAGTTGGGTGTACAACTTGCCAAGGCACATACACTATAGGTGTAGTGACTTATACGTCTAGGACGTTTGTAGGTGCGAAACCACAAATTTGCTATCTTCCTCTTTGAGCCAAGCACGGTTTCAGGTGAGTCTCACGGCCCCATTTTAAACTATTTTATGTTTTTCGGGGGAAAGATATGTTAGGGAAATGTTTGACGGGTTAATTACTTGAGTTGTGATCGCCACTCGGGGTTGAGACCTCTCTACTATAATCATTAATTCAGGGAAATGAAACCGAAGGAATATTTGAATAGTACTATTGGTGCCTGACAAGGCCCACCCCAAATCGATAGCGTCGATTATGCATCGGCGTATGCCTGGGGTGCACGTATTCTGAAATCAAGTCGTAGGATATCGAGTAACGACTTGGAGCGGGGCATTATTATTATTTGTCTTGGTTTGGTTATAGGCTCAAGTAGAATTGTAGGAACTTGCAACTCCTATAAATTGTCATAGCATGGTAATTCCCAAGAGACAAAGTTTTGATAAACTAAAACCTGTGAACTCACCAATATTTCTATATTGACGAATTTTTAAACATATCTTTCAGGTAATTGATGGATGATGAACAACATGGCAAGCTGGGTCAGGGGAATCTCTCAACTGGGTGTTAGGTGTTTTGAAGGGGTTTCATCTTTATTTCCCAAGGATTTGGGATATATTTGAGAAGCCTCCTTATTTGTATTAAAAACAATTTCGTTTATGTGTGAACAATCAAATATGGTTTTTGACGTGTTAATAAATGATCCATTTTCTTAATTACTTATGATTTGCGTTAACCTTGACTTTATGCTCTTGAACCGTCGCGCCACGTGTTTCCGCCATTGGCGTGGTGTGACACCAAAAGACCCAAAAGACTATACACATGATGATTTCCTAAAACTTGAGCTTGATGCTAAAGCTTTCTCTATGTTGGCAATGGCACTCCCAAATGAAATCTACTCTGGCCGATTACATTGTGATAGTGCCAAAGAGCTTTGGGACTGCCTCAAAGAACAGTTTGGAGGAACTGAAGAGGTGATTGCCAACACCAGAGAAATCCTGGCTCAACAATATGAAACTTTTGCTCACATTAATGGGGAAACTTTAACACAACAATTTGAAAGATTCTCCTCATTAATATCTGAGCTAAAATTAAATGGTCAGACCTTACACAACTGTATCTATGCTTCATAGATTTTTAAGATCTTTACCTGAAAAATGGGAAACATACTCTATAGTCTTAAGATCTTCACCAGACTTTAGCTCCCTCACTCTTACAAAACTTCATGGGAGATTACTTACTTTTGAAAGAGAAATTGATCAAAAGAAAAAGTTACAAAGTTCTGGCAAAACTGCTGATGACTATCTACCAGGTAGTACAGCACTATTAGGACAAGACTCACCAACTTGTTCAAATAGTTTTGGATCTTTTGACCATATTGACATAACTGCTGGGGATCTCATCTGAAAGATCATTCCCAGGTTATGACAATAATGATTTTGGTCAAACTGCTGATAACATGTGTTTTATCATGGATGATTTGAAAAATTTCAGCAGTGATGACTTAGAAGAAATGGATATTTTACACCAACTGGCCATGTTAAGTTTAAAAACTAATAAATTTTTACAAAAGGTCAGGAAGGAAGTTTCCAGGACTCAACAGTTCAACAAAAATTGGTTTTAACAAATCTAAACTTAGATGTCACAAGTGTCAAAAGTTGGGACACTTTGCTAGAGAGTGTAGAAGCTTTAGCTTTAACCAATCTCAGTCTGGAAATAATTTTAACCCCAATGATAACAGGAATAATGGAACACAAGGGAGTGCACATTTTGTACAGGCACAAGCTCCACAACACCAATATGTGCCACAAATACAATATGTACAGATGCCTGCTCAACAGATGCAGAGCCAACAATCAATCCCTCCCTTTCCAGCTGCTCAACCTCCTCCACAAACTCAGCAACCCTCACAACAAAGGTTATTTACTTCAGGGTATGTTGACTGGAGCAGTCTTCCTTTTGACACCACTGAGTGTAATCCTGATGCAGACAACAAGATGTTTGACATCAACTGGGGAGAGTCTGACAATGGCAGGAAGAACTTTGCCTTAATGGCATTTGAGGGATGCACCTCAAAATCTGCCTTGTCACAGGTATCTAAAGAATCTTTGACAAAACTTTGTTCAACTTCTTGCAAAGAATCTTTTGCTCTCATAAGAGAGACTAATGTGCACTTAAAAGGGAAAGCAAATGACTCTGAGAGAAAATTCACTCAGATGAAATGTGATTTAGAAAGAAAACTTTCTGCAAAAACAAAAGAAGTTTCTAAATTAACTAACACTGCTATTGAAACCCAAGCACAAATTAAAATCATGATAAATGACCTAGGAAATGTCAGACAAGAGCTTGCTGACACCAAGGTCACATGTGAAAAATGGGTTGAATCTTGTAAGGGGTACCAACTATTGCTAAACAAACAAAGTGCTTCAAATGTTAGGTTTGGCATAGGGTACAATCACACTGAAACACCAACAGATTTTTCCCCCAAAACTACTGAAGATAAGAGAAAAATTGTTTCAGGTGAAACTTCTGAAAAGAAAGAATGCACATCTTTTCATGAAAACTTTCTAAAACACACACAAAGAAAGTTCTTCAGAAGTACTGATTAATTCTGACTTTAAGCCATCAGTAGTTTCAACTACATTAGGAGTTGAGAACCTGAAAACTACTGATGACCTAAAACCAATCAATACAGTCAGAAATTTGTCTTTGAAGGAAAAGACAAAAGAATGTGAAATCTGTGGTCTGTTCAACCACAAGACAGAATTTTGCAGATACAGAAAAGTTATTCAGTATAACAAGAAAACTCAACAACTGGTTGTGGGAAAGCAAATCAAAAATGATTTTGTAAAAACTTTTTCTCCCAGGAAACAACAACCAGTAAACACCTTTTATCAGAAAAAGACAAAATCTCAACAAAGATCTTTTTCTCAAAATTCTCTTTCAGTAGTTAGACCTAAATCATCAGCAGTTTCACAAACTGCTGAGATTAAAGATCTCATAAACATGGTACAACTACTGATGACCAAAGTTGATGGTGGTCCTCAAAAGGATACCACCATTGCTCTTAATGAAAAATCCATTGCCAAAAAGACATGGATTTCTCAACTTGGTCAAGAACAAACTGTAAATGTTCTCAAGAGCAAACCCAAAGCCAAACTGGCTTGGGTTCCTAAATCTAACTAATTTGCTATCTTGTGCAGAGAGTTTCCAGAGGCTTAAATAGCATTTGGTATGTAGACAGTGGAGGCTCAATGCACATGACAGGATGCAGATACCTGATAAACAATTTTATCAGTCAAAGAGAAGGATCTGTATCCTTTGGGAACAATGCTAAGGGATATGTGCTAGGACATAGCAATGTCTCCTCTGGCAAAATACAGTTTGACAAGGTCAATCTGGTTGAAAACCTTGAGTACAACTTGCTGAGTGTGTCACAAATGTGTGATAAAGGATATTCTTCCTTTTTCACAAAGACAGCATGCAAGATCATATCACCAGAAGGCCAGAAGTTGATAGAGAAGATCATTGAAGATCACACTTTGTTGATAGCCAAAAGATGTGGCAATGTCTATGCAGTGGACATTGAAAAAGACAAAGTACTGAACAACACTGCCTGTTTCTTCTCAAAGGCATCAACTTCAGAGACTGATCTCTGGCACAGGAGACTTGGCCATGTGAACTTTAAAACCATAAATAAAGTCACAAAAATGGGCTTGGTCAGAGGTCTACCCTTAAAAGTATACCAGTGTCAAGAACACTGTGTATCCTGTTTAAAGGGAAAACAGCATAAGTCCTCCTATAAGTCTATTGAAGAATCAAAAACAACTGCATGTCTTCAACTACTCCATATGGACTTATTTGGACCTGTAAAAAATCATGAGCCTTGGTAAGAAGAAGTACTGCTTAGTCATCATTGATGACTACTCAAGATTTACATGGGTATTCTTCTTATTTTCCAAGGATGAGGCTGCTGAAATCATCAAGTTCTTCATTCTACAAGTAGAGAAACAATATTCTCTACCTGTCAAAACCATTAGAAGTGATAATGGGACAGAGTTCAGGAACAAAACTCTGGATGAATTCTGTTTGTCTAAAGGGATTATTAGACAATTCAGTGTTCCCAGAACTCCTGAACAAAATGGTGTAGTAGAAAGGAGAACAGAACTTTAATTGAAGGAGCAAGAACAATGTTAGCCGATTTCTGGCCTACCATTATACTTTTGGGCAGAAGCAGTTAACACATATGTTATGTTCAAAATAGAGTCCTTGTTGTCAAGAGGCATTCCAAGACTGCATATGAAGTTCTTCATGGCATGAAGCCCCTTATCTCCTTTTTCAGGGCTTTTGGGTGTCAATGTTTCATCTTGAACATTAAGGAATCTATTTCAAAGTTTGCTGCCAAAGTTGATTCAGGTTACTTTCTTGGTTATTCTTCAACAAGAAAAGCCTACAAGGTTTTTAACTCAAGAACCAGGATAGTAGAAGAAACACTGAATGTCAAGTTCAACGAGTCAAAACACACTCTCATTCCAGCACATCTTGCTGAACTTTTTGATCTTGACAGTTTTCATTTTGGACCTGAAAAGACTGTTACTTCATCAAAACCTACTTATTATGGTGATCAAAGGTTTGATGATGAGGATCACACACCATGGACCCCTCAAACAGTCATTAAGTCAACTTCAAAACCATCAGAAGTTTTCACAAACTTCTGATTCAACAAATACTGAGGAACAAACTCAAACATCTGCTTCAGCACCTGCAACTACTGAAGACACTGAAACTGCTGAACCAGATATAATAGACCTCAGTAGTTTGTTCCACTCCCATGACACCAACCACACAAGTTGAACCAGATGATCGGGGAAAACAGGTTGATCAAACCATGTATAGATGTATGATAGGTTCCCTTTTATATCTAACTGCTTCTAGACCAGATATTATGTTTTCAACATGTGTCTGTGCTAGATATCAATCAGCTCCTAGGGAATCACACCTCATTGCAGTCAAAAGAATCTTCAGATATCTGAAAGGAACTCCAACACTTGGAATTTGGTATCCTGCTTCAAGCAATACCAAGTTATCAGCTTTTTCAGATAGTGACTATGCAGGGTGTAAAATGTCAAGAAAATCAACATCTGGTGGTTGTCAATTCTTAGGAAACTGTCTAGTGTCCTGACAATCAAAGAAACAAACATCTGTTGCAACTTCAACTGCTGAAGCTGAATACATTGCAGCTGCAAGTTGTACATCACAGATACAATGGCTCCAGTATCAACTTCTTGATTATGGAATCAAAGAAACCAAGACACCATTGCTTGTAGACAGCAAATCTGCCATTAGCATCATTCAAAATCCTGTTCAGTTTTTAAAAACAAAACATATTGAAATCAGGTATCATTTCATAAGAGATTGCTATGAAAAAGGCAAGATTGAAGTGAACATGTAGCAACAGCTAATCAAATAGCTGACATATTCACTAAACCCCTTGACACATCAACATTTCAGAAGTTAGTATCCATGCTTGGGATGCTAAATTTGTAAGTGTTTCTCTTTACTTTTCTGCACATATTTTTCATTTTTTTCACTTACATCTGTTTTCAAAATTGAAAACTTCTGAAAACAAACAAGAGAGAAACTACTGATGAACAAAACGTCAGTATGGGAAAATTTTCTGAAAAGTGATTAACTTCTGATAAAACAACCTTCAGAAGTTATGAATAAAGTATTTATAAAGTATTCTCATCAGTTGTTCAAAACTACTGAAGAGAAAGTGGGAACTACTGATGAACATAATTTCATTGGGCATCACTCCTTTTCAGGCCCTTTATGGCTACCCCCCTCCCTTGTTTGTTCCTTATATCCCTAAAGATATTAGAGTGGCTGTTGTTGATGAAATGATGTGTGATAGGGAACAAACCATTCAACTCCTGAAACACTCTCTCATGAGGGCACAAAACAGGATGAAACAGGTTGCTGACAAAAGAAGAAGTGAAAGGGAGTTTAATATTGGTGATATTGTCTATGTCAAGCTGCACCCATATGGTCAAACTACATTAAGAGCTGCTCATTATAATAAGCTTGGGCCTAAGTTTTTTGGTCCTTCCTGGTTTTAGAGAAGATAGGGGCAGTTGCTTATAAGCTGAATCTGCCAGTTGATGCCCAAGTCCATCCAGTTTTTCATGTATCTCTCTTAAAAAAGGCTCATGGTGATATCACTTAGTCTGTTCCACTTCCTAAAGGTCCAAGATTTATGTTTAAGCTACTGCAAGTGTTATCAAGAAAGATGGTTAAGAAAGGTAATAGTGCTTCTGTGGATGTTCTTGTGCAGTCGGATAGTTTACCAATCACAGAGGCTACATGGGAAAATGCTGAAGATTTGAAGATTCGTTTCCCTGACTTTGATTTTTTGAGGACAAAAATGTTTAGGGAGTGAGTATTGATATGTTGTTAATAATTCAGGGACCAGAAATGTAATAAGTCATAGTTAAAGGTCTGATATGTTAGTAGTTGGTTATCAAGTTTAGGCGGGGAAAGTTAGTTAAACAATTGTATTCGATATATAGCTGATTGATCTAATGAGAATGGTATCGAATTGTTTGGCTAATCCTTCTTCTCTGTTTCCGTCCTTAATTCGATCCTTATCATATACACTCATTTTTTGTGTTTTTAGCATAAGATAACAATCTAGATGGACAATTAGATATTTATGCATACATCTTTAAAAGCTATGTAAAATATTATATTGGGTATCTAATCGGGTCGGGTAAACGGGTATATCATCAAATCCCAAACCCGTCCCAAACTCCCAAAAAAAATAAAAGCTAATCTCATACCCGGACCCATACCCGATTACCCAACCCCAAAACCGTCCCAAGTATGTCGGGTTTCGGGTTTGCCGGTTCAGGTTTGATTGACATCCCTTACACTCTTTCATCTCTCTATCTAGGGTTTGGTAAAGTTTTTCATCTTCTTGACAACACTCAACAGTCGATATTCTCCGTCGTTTCAGGATTGTTGTATTTTTTTTTAGTTCCATTTGTTTACACACAGTGGCGAAGCTTGCTTCTCAAATCGGCAGGGACCGGACTCAATTTTTTTCATTCGGTAGTGGGTCGGAAGATCAAATTGGTAGGGACCCGGACTCAATTTACCTACGAAATCGCAAAATTCCAGCACTGCACTAAACCCGGGGGGGGGGGAGGCTCAAGAAGTTGCGCCCATGTTTATACATCACCATTCGTTCCTTGGTTTGGATCACACTGTTGAAGCTGTAATAACTGATAAATGTTTGTCGTTTTAAGTTGTGCCTGACTCAGAAGAAACAACTTGAAACTGAACCAGTAAATCAATCTTTTAATTGTTTCACC